>JAKUCV010001476.1:0-41973 GCA_028386065.3 Turnera subulata | reverse complement strand
TCAAAACCCACTACATACTAGGCATATACCCAATGATTACCCTTATGTCCACCCAGTTACGGATGACTAGGAATAATATCAAAGTACATGATTCATATGTTGGATACCTTGACGATCTCAGGTCGGAGGACAATCACATCTATAAGAAACGCTATCGACATACATATAACGTTCCATGTAGCGTTCTTATGTGGGTCGGTTCGGTCAACAAGATCCCCATCTTGTACCCGTATGTAGAATTCGTATCTCATACATTCCTCAACATACGCTAGTCTTATTTTATTATTACAACCCAACCATAATAATAAACGACTAGGGACTTTTAAGAATATACATATCAAATACATAGACACTAGGGTTATATATATGTGCAAGCGATTATCTCATAATCATATATATAGGCATAACCTCAAATATGTATACATGAATACAATCATCCATAGATTGGCTTTTGGGCATATTACTAACAAATAGTTCCTTAAGCTTCCATCTACCCCCTGTCACTAGAGCAGACGTCCACTTAGGGATGAAGTTTAATGTTGGTGCTGGTTCCCACAGCCTCTCCTTACCTTCTTTCGAATGCTTAAGGAGTGAAGGTTGACTATTGTAGGTCTAGCACTCTTGGCTTCTCCTTTCGGTTCTTCACCAGGTTGCTACTGAAATAAGAGTATGCTACCCAATAATCAATCAAGAATCAAATTAGGAGGTGGTTATCTCTTGACTATGCTGTCACAGACTGAGGCTGTGCTTGACACAGCTCGACACTGTCGACAACAACATACACTGTGACAGGCTGAGGCTGTGCTGGGCGCAGTCTGAGGCTATGGCCGACTAAAGGGTCAATTATAAGGATTGGTTCTTGCAGGCGCTCTCAACCTATACTGAACCCATTTGTTTTCACTCATAGGTTCCTCCCAAGGTTCTCATCTTCCAAGTGCTTTCGCATAGGTCAAACTCAAGGGGGATGAAGATTTGGTGTTGAGGCTAATTCCTCAATTAGTTTCTAATTCTATCACGAGTTAAAAACTAAGGTTTGGTTGTTGTTTTTCTGGTAACTATGGTTTCTCCTTTTGGTCCTTCACCTAGCTACCTGAGTTCATGCATTGGTTTGATCAGAACCTAGACATGGATTAATAACTCAACAACTAAAGCAAGAAGGAAGGGGTTAAAACAAGAGCAGTTCATTAGACACAAATCGGGTACATGCTTCCCCCTTCAACCTAAGAAGGGGTTGTTTAGTTCATAACAGAAAATACAAAAACGACAGTGGAAGGGGTGAAAAGCATTCTGTCTTGAACAGTTGGTTGTGGGACAACACGATTACTGCCCAGAAAACTGCAGAATCGTGTTTCCCTTGGAGCTTTTGTGGTGTTTTCTCCACTGTTCGACTCCTCGCTTGCTTCCCCCGACTCCTCTTCTTGTAGGTGCCGCTCTCTTTTTCTCTCTCTCTCTCTCTCTCCTCTTCTTCCCCACTTGCTGGAAATGATGGGTGTCGGTCAAGTTGCAGAATCTCCAGCGGTGTTGTCAGAGCAGGCGGGATGGGCAGCGTCGATTGGTGGGATGTGAGTTCCAAGACACCCTTTTGCAGAGGATAACCAAGATTCCTTCTGGGCGTCATGTGCCCATTGCTCCTTTTCCTTCAAAGTGCTCTGGGAATGTCAGGAGAATGACTATTTTAAGTTAGTGGAGCGGGTGGTGCAAGTGGCGGCGTTCTTTATTCTTTTTGCATTTTTTGGGTTTCTATAGGATGCACAGCCTCACGCTGTGGCTGAGGCTGTAGCAGTTCTCCTAAAATTCTTCCTTTAATTAATTCCTGCTTCTTTTGCCGATGGTGAGATGTCATGAGGACTTCTTGGATCGAAGTAAGGGCAATGAGATTCAGTATAAATCTAGTGATTTGAGGGTGGATTGAGACCTCCAATTGAATTCTCGATGAACAACAGCCTCAGTCACAGCCTCAAGGGTTCTGTCACAGGCTCACGCTGTGCTGTGGCTTTATCTTCAAATTCTTCAACGAAATCCTCCCAAATTGGTTGAAATACACCTGAAATCACCAATTATGCAGTGAAGGATAGGAATACAGGAAATACGACGGGATTATGCATAGGAGGCATATAATCATGAAAGAATGAGCACATATCATGCCTGAAATCATGCCTAAAACTATGCATATTTCGTGTGCATCAATTATCAACACACACAACATTCACACACAATTCAGATTACACACCCATTCTTTGAGAAAGAAAGAAACACAACATAGCTCCCAGAAATCTGTAGCTAGCACAACGGTTCGAGAGTGCTTGGGTTGGAGATCATGAGATGTTTTCTGACCTGAGATCGACAGTTCGTGTGGATACCGCAGAGGGGCGGGATTTCTTTCCGGCTCTAGCTGATTTGGCACAACAGTTGAGTGAAAGATCTCAACCGATTTAGGTACACAAAAATTGTTATTCGGTTTAGTTACTTTCACTTGGATCCTCCATGGTTTCTGGGTTTTTCCGCTGCATTTTATTGTCAAGTTTGCATGCCCAGTTACTTACACACAGATGCCCCTCGTTGATGAGTCCTTATGGATTAAGGGCGAAACAACGTAAGACCAGAACAACCAAATTTGAATGATTAATGTATGTGGTTGTTGTGATGTGTCTGGAATTTTGAGCAGCTATGCTCTTGGTATGAAAACCTGGGGTAGTTATGTCACCAGGAAACAATCCGAATCATTCAAAGTGATGGGGCAGCTATACCCCCAAATGCATAATCATCTCAAAATTTTGGGCAGCTAGGTGATCAATTTTAACACTTCGGGTAGCTATGCCTAATGATGCATGAATATTTTAAAAAACTTGGGGCAGCTATGCCCCTGATGCATAACCGATCGGACAAACTCGGGCAGCTATGCCCCTTGTGCAATCAAACAAAAACTCGAGCAGCTATACCCCTTGATGCAATCAACGATTCAAGCAGCTATGCCCTTAACATGATCAAATTAATAAATCAGGCAGCTATGCCCTTAACATGATCAATCTAACAAATCAAGCAGCTATGCCCTCCATGCAATCAAATTCAAAAACACGGACAGTTATGCCCTTTATGCAACCATGTTAAGAACTTGGGCAGCTATGCCCTTCAATTAAATACAAAAACTCGGGTAGCTATACCCTTCAAGTTAAAAAATTTGGGCAGCTATGCCCTTCATACGATCAAAGTAAAGACTCAGGCAGCTATGCCCTTCACGCAATTAAACTTGAAAACACGGGCAGCTATGCCCTTCATATGCTCTACTTCCAAAACATCCGGGCAGCTATGCCCCTCTCAATAGTTCGACCAGCTATGCCCTTGATCATCTTCAAAATTAGGGCAGCTATGCCCTTAGGGGGGAATCAATTTCAAAAGTTTGGGCAGCTATGCCCTTAAGGCAATTAAATTCAAAAAACTTGGGCAGCTATTCCCCTTGATGCAATCAACAATTCAGGCAGCTACGCCCTTAACCTGTTCAAATTAGGCAGCTATGCCCTCCATACCATCATTTGTCTTTCTTAGAGGGACATAGTCAAAGAGACTAAAAGGGGTGTCAAGAGATCTTATCCATGAGGATATAGCCAAGTGACTAAAAGAGGGATCAAGAGATCTTATCCATGAGGATATAGCCAAGTGACTAAAGGGTGATCAAGAGATCTTATCCATGAGGATATAGCCAAGAGACTAAAAGAGGGATCAAGAGATCTTATCCATGAGGATATAGCCAAGCAACTAAAAGAGGGATCAAGAGATCTTAAGATTGGAGGCTTAACATGCCCCTAACCCACAGCTAGAAGTCTACTTTATTTCTCAAGCATACCAGTCCATAATCAACAAGGGTTCGAGTACCGTGCCCCTAGTATTATTTCACAAAAGGGTTTGGTCTTATAACTCGTTCTATTGAGAATGCCCAAACCCATCAAAAAAAATTGGGGCTTACATCACCTTGAATGCCCAAACTCACAGCTTGACCCATCAACAAAAGTTGGGGCTTACTTCTCCTTGAATGCCCAAACTCACAACTTGACCCATCAACAAAAGTTGGGGCTTACATCTCCTTGAATGCCCAAACTCACAACTTGACCCATCAACAAAAGTTGGGGCTTACATCTCCTCGAATGCCTAATACAACACACATCAACTTTAAAAAAACTCGGGCCTTACATCTTCTCAAGAATGCCCAAACTCATCAAACATTATCATCAAAAACTGGGAGCCGTCGTGTGCCTAGAGTCTATATGTGATCATAATGTCTACACCTCGGGCAAGGGCATGGCATGCCCATTATTCTACATACAAAGTTATCTAAAGATCAAACCCCAGGAAATGCAAGTCTACATTAAGTGATGAATTAATGACATTGTCACTTTCATTGATCATTTATCTTTAGTCAAATCTACCTTGTGACGGAATTCATATTGTACATATATGTAATGCATGAGCATGTCTACAATGTGTTTGCAATGGATGAGGGTGCCCCTAGCTTCTACATGTTTGTTTTTCGGATGCAAGTGCTTATGACATGTTTTCTCCTCTCTTTTTTTCTCTCGATTTTTCTCTTTTCTCTCCCCTTTCCCCTCAAATGCAAGTGTTCCCTACGTCTACATGATGTGTGTTTTTGTTTTTGAAGTGAAAGTGCCATCTACTTCCACATGTATGGATGCAAGTGCAACTTTATCCTTACATGGTGTGTTTGGATGCTGTGCCCCTATTATGATGCATGAGCAGTGAAAATTATTCGAGCCAGAGATGGAAGTTAAAAAACTTTGAAAAATGCGAGTTATCCCATCTAAAATCACAAAACCTCCATGTGAAGGACTTCTAATGACCACGAATATGTGTGTTTTTTTCTTCTTCTTTTTGTTTCAACAAGGACCCCATGAATGGCCAAAACCAGTAGTAATACGATGCTTCAAATTGAAGGTTTTGAAAATTTTCACCAAATCACCGTCTAAAGGGAACTTAGATCAAGACATCAAATCAAAGACTCTTAAAGTTCGTAAAAGCATTTTAGAATAAAAATCCGAACAGGGAAAGATCCCGTATGCAAGTATGATTTGACGTCACGAAAATTTCAAAAAGAAATCCCATAGGCAGATCCCAGGCCTAAACTCCACTAGTATGTATAGATACTCTCAAAAGGATCAATAGGTCTTTCATTAAGGGTTGTAGTGGGGTCATGTGTCTAGGTTTATCAAAGAAGGATAGTTAGGGATTCAAAGTTCAAAACCACATTTTAGGAAGGATTTTGAGTGAGCTCCGATCAAGAAAACAAAGGTATTCTTAAAGTGCAATTCTTGAGATGACATCCGACTTGGCTTGATCTTCTCGACGAAATTTTTCTTGCTTCAAAACAATTGCCTTTGCACACATTTGCTTCTTTCTTGTTTGGATTATTCGAAATCAACTTCGGGAACTTAGATGATTTTTCCTTTGATTGATTCTAGTGACTTTCGGTGATGGGCTTCGTCCATTTCTCCATGTGTGCACTTCGGCCTTTTATACTATTCTTGAGGAAATTCTTTGCGTCGACCATCTTGGATGTGTAGAAATTGATGTTCATGTGCACTTGTCATCAAAAAATTCTTTGATAAAAGCTCAGAGTGAGATATTCCCAACGGGGTTTTGAAAAGGGTATGATTCATGAAAGAAAAATATATGATAGCCAAAGGGAAGCTTCAAAGGGCTAAAGGTGGGTTGGTGTGGGTAATCAAAAAAATCTGGCTATCACGTCCTTGGCTCAAAGAGGGTTATCAAGGGATAATGCTATCGGGTAGGCTTTTCATTGGCTTGCGGGCTTGAGCAAAGAGGGCCTAAAACATATCTTTTATCGAGCATCTATATGATAAATTCGCTTTGAAAAGGCCTGGTGATTTGTTCTAGGACGTAAATATTGACGTCATTTTTTTCAAAAACACAAGCATAGGGTGTTCGGCAAAAATAAATGTCGGGTTAAGCAACACAAAAAACAAATTTTGAAACTCCACAAGTCATCATTGGTCATCCATCAACTAAGTTCCCCTTAATCATGGCAATTGGTGGGTTTACAAAATTAGTTTTCATTCATGGCATCCTAAAGGTAGGATGTTCAATCAATCCGGTTCATGGTCATCGAGAGTCCTAGACTTAGGCTTTATTTTATTTCAAAAAAACAATTGGCCAAAAATATGATAGAATATACTTGCAAAACATGTTTCCTTTTCTTTGAAAACAATCTCTTTTTTTCAAAAGTTTCAACAAATACAATATATCTCGGCTAGATTTGTTTGATTTGAAAAACATGTAATGCAATGTTCAATGTATACAAATGCAAATTCCCTAAACAAGGTAGACTGACCGAACATAGATGTCAACTGGGGAAACAACACAAAAAATCTAATATCAACTTAAGCATGTGTACTTACTTCCCAAAGATTCCTTTCCTAGACTCATCAGTTCACACCACACGATATGGCATCCTACGCAGAGTTAGCCCAACGATTTTTTTTACTATACATTTTCCTATGTATTTTTTATTGGTTTTTCTTATTTATCAAAATAAAAGCACTCTATTTACACATACAAAAATCTACAATCAAAATCACACAACAAATGCACATACCACTTATTGATTCAATATGCATGAGATGCTCAGGGTATGCAGCTGGTTGGGGGCCAAAAAACTACCGCTAGGGAATAGGTTGACCTACTCACATGTGATAATGGATATCACGTGAGGTCTGAGGCCAGTTACTCTCCATCATTGCTAAGCATCGAGAAACGGGTTCATGCAAGCCACCATCACTTAAAGAAAGTATGTGGTGGACTTGGCTTCCCTCGCCCTCTTACGGTAAAGGCTTCACATAAATCAACATGAATGCAGGGCACTTATGATGACAAATAAAAAGGCACACAAAGCTCTATGATTGCACAAGATTTCTTAAACCCACTACTTCCCCAGCGGAGTCGCCAACTGTGAATACTCGACCCAAAATCACTTGGGCCTATTCACCTATTCCTTTCACCTTCTTCCTCGGGTCAATCCCATATCATTGGAGTCGCCACCCAAGTTTTATTAAGGGCAAAACTTGGGAAAAACCTTCATATGACTCCTTAGGCAACCGGTCATGGTGAACCAAAGTTATGGGATCGGGGGTTCGTCACGGATGGGAAGGTATTAGACACCCATCCATGTTGGGTCGAAACCTTGCGCAATCAAAGAGAAAAGTGCACCTTGTGCAAGTGTGCAAGTATGCAAGTGTGGAAAACAAAGAAAGGGGGGAGGAAAAGACTTGGCTTGCATCCCGTTGTGAGACCGAGACTATCTACGTACTCGAGTGATCGGGGTCAAAGCCACGTAGTTCTAAGCATGGCACTAATCGGCCACTTACATCATCAAAAGCATCAGCATATAATCACACAGAAATCAATCAAGACAGGGTTTAGTGTTCCCCCTTGTAGCCCTCCTCTAGCTCCTTGCAATGGGTTGAGTTCTACACCCACCTTCTTGCCACTCCTTGGCTCTATGGTCGATTCCCTTCTTGATTCCTCCTTGTAGACTACTGTTGCTGCTCCACACAAAATGCCTCCAGAATTTCTGCCTTAGAAAATATTTCTAGGCGTGGAGAAGTAGAGTTTCTCCAAGCAACAAAAGCTTATAGGTGTGTATGTGTAGAAAAATGTTGAACCCCTTTGCAATGTGTGTTAGGGGTCCTATTTATAGTGTTCTGGGTAGCCTAGGGGCGTGGACCTGCTTAATGGTGAAGATTATGCCCGAAAATTTGGTCCAAAACTGCGTAGGATCGAAAAAGAAACAAAATCGGGAAAAATCGGGGGTTCTGGTGAGGAATGACCGCCATTGCCGGCGGTCAGCCACTGCATGACCGCTTCTGCCGGCGGTCATGGGTGGATGCCCGCCGGAAGGTGGCAGTTGTCGCGTGATGACCGCCGGTCACCCTGCGTTTCACCCGTTCTTTCCTTTTCGAGCTCCCGATCCCCCTAATTTAGGCCTGATTCGATCCTACCGCGTAATCAATCCCTGATTACCCCAGAATTACTCAATCACTTGATCAGCACTCCCCTAAATCACTCCCTAAATGATCAAACACACATTAAACACCCAAATCATACCAAAAACACCAAATCTAATCAAATAACAATTAACTCTGATTTTCCACGAAAATCAGAGCTGAAAGTGACCTGCAAGAAAAGTGTCACGAAAATCAGAGCTGAAAGTGACCTGCAAGAAAAGTGTTAATGGGCTGGACAAACTCTGGAGAATTAATTTGGACTCTTAAACTCATTCCTAACCCAAAAATAAATCATCTCATTATTATTGCGTTAAAGACAACTAAAAGAGCCCAAACATATTTTAATGCAAATAAACCTTATCATATGTTTTATCCTAAGATTAAATCATCTCATTAATCCTAGGATTTATGTGCATAAAGGTCTAGATACATTAATTCTATCAAATTAAATCCATATTATGCTTGAACCTTGGACCAAATCATCTCATTGATCCTAAGTCTACACATATACGAATCCAAATTCAATAGAATTTCCGTGGGTCAAATTTGGGTGTTCACAGCCCTCCTCCCCTTGTGAGTTTGCTTCAACTTAACAAATCAAACAATAGCAGTAGGTATGTTATAAATAGAAAATTAAATTGAAAAGAAAGATAGGGAATTTAGAAGAAAACCTGTTGTGTCAACGAATGAGGAGGAAAGGTTTCTACTTGACCACCGCCCCGATGATGTCTTGTATTGGTAAATAATCTTGGGAATGTGCTGAACGGTGGGACGATCCACACCAGACGGTTCTTCTATTCGCTTAATAATAACATCCTCTGAGACATTTTATAAGCACAGCTCTTGAAGTTTGGTTAGATACTCGTTACCACTAGGGACCTCCTTCAACATCTCGCAATTATCAATGACGAATTCTTTGAGTCCCGGCATAACTCCCTCAGCTACCGTTATGCTTTGGAGATTATAGCAATGATATATCCTTAAGACCTCAAGACTGCGGAAGCCGTTCTTAAATTCTAGGTGTAGCTCTTCATATGTTGTGTCAAGGTAAAGGCTCCTTAAACTTGGCAGCGCTTCAAGATGTGAGAGTGGATCATTTGTCAATCTAGACCAATTCAAAAACAAGTGCCTCAGGTTCTGAAGTGACTTGAACCATTGTGGAATATTCTCCTGTAAGTATCCGGGCATGCAAAATAGACAATCTAAATGCAACAAATGCACAGCGGAAAACCCCGAACTAATGGAAGATCCATGTGAAACGGGGTAAACCGAATAACAAAATTTCGTACCTGGTTAGGTTGAGATCTTTCACTCAATTGATGATCCGAATCAGCAAGAACCGGACAGAAATCCAACTCCTCTACGGTATCCACACGAACCGTCCATGACAGCTAGCAATCGTCACACACCCGAGCACTCCCGAACCGCAGTGCTAGCTGCAGAATTTCCGAGAGCTAGAGACTAGTGTTTGATGTGTTTCTTTCTAAAGAATGAAGTGTGCATTCTTTTGTGTGTTAATCTCATTAACCACTTTCTTTCACATATATCAAATATATGTATCAACGTTAGTTTATATATAGAAATGGTCAACCTAATCACACATACATCTCTTCATGCATGATTGTGTTTTTCCATTAACTATACTTTAGTCACAATCATCAACATGATCTTGTCTCCACTAACTCAAGCATATATATCAACATATATATCTTCAACGTTAGTTCATATAGAAATAGCAAATCTGATCACACATATATATATTATCATATATCAATATGTATGATTGAGTTTCCATTATCTATACTTTAGTCACAATCGTCTACATGATCATGTCTCCACTAACTACACTTTAATCATACATATCACTAACTACACTTTTTGAGTAATAATTCAGGTTGGTAACTAGTGAACCAAACCAACCCTAACGACCCGGTCCAACCATGGTCCAACCATGGTCTAACCACTGGCTCGAATCAATAGTTCTAAGTGTGTGACCCTGTAGGCACTTGTAACGTCCGGCAATAATTGTAAAATCTCATTTTACAATTATAAGCAAAGAGCGGCATCTAGCACACATCATTGCTACCCGAACGACAAGATCAGTACTGATTCTATATGCCTCGGAACATGTCATCGTCCTTTCGTCCCATTATCAAGATTAAAACGAGACATGGAAAACGTCAATCTCATATATGTTTAATCTTAGTTTCTTGATCTCCGAGTTAACTGTGTAAAACGGATCCTAATGATATCACCATATCATATAATCCGAGCATGGCCATGCATTTAACAGTTCAACTCTGTCAAGAAGCCCATCTGATAATATACCCGTTATATGGGTCGGACGAATCCCATCTTGATTGATCAAAACCCACTACACATTTATCATATACCCAATGATTACCCTTAAGTCCACCCAGTTACGGATGACTAGGAATAATATCAAAGTATATGACTCACATGTTGGGAACCTTGATGATCTCAGGTCTAAGGACAATACACATAAGAACCACTAATGACAATCATATAACGTTCCATGTAGGGTTCTTATGTGGGTCGGTCCAGTCCACAAGTTCTATAACTTGTACCCATATGTAGAATTCGTATCTCATACAATTCTCAACATACGCTAGTCTTAATTTATTATTATAACCCATCCATGATAATAATCGACTAGGGACATTTAATAATACAAAGTATTCTAGGGTTATACATATGTGCAAGCGATTATCTCATAATCATATTTATTGGAATAACCTTAATGTATACATGACTACAAACAATCATCCATTGATTGGCTTTTAGGCATATTACACTAACATCTCCAACTTACTAGACAAAACGAGGAATTCAATGAATGGAGGAGGATTTCAATGCATCTAGACAAAGCATCCCATCCTCCTTAGCTGCCTTGACAACTAAACAACGAAGCAGAGGCATATTTTGGATTGCAAAGCAAAGATCCTCTTCATGTGAGCCTTCAATATTTGAGATTTCAAGTCTTACTAGTCGAGTCATGCTCCGGATCTCTTTCACCACAAAGCTATTGGCTTCAACACAGCCAAGAAATTTCAAGTTATTTAAAGTGTCCAATTTTGGAGGAAACCGTGTTCCTATCTTAGCATTGAACTCTTCATACGTTTCATCCTTCAGTTGATTCGATAGCAGGTACCGTAGGTTTTTCAGATTCACAATTCCATCTGGAAGACCTTCAACCTAAGACCCATAAAGGGATGAAGTTTCAAGGTTATACAATCTTCCAATGGATTCTGGCAACTTCTTGATCCGAGTTCCTCCCAGATTCAAATAGCTCAGATTGAATAAGGTAACGATGTGGTGGGAATTAAACGTTCCTATAGGAGCATCTCATAGGTCTAACACCCTCAAGAGCTTAAAACCAGACAGCGACTTATTAATCATAGTTGAATCAATAGTTCTGCTCCCTTGGTGTCGTACCCTTCCAGGGTTTTATTTCTGCCCGACTTGCTTGGATTGATAGACGGCGTGTCAAACCCTCTTCTGGTCTCGTTCCTATTCCTTCACCACCATATATACCACAAAATTTTTCTTCCTTAGATTTTAAAAGAGCAAGCTCCCGCAGCATATCATGCATCTTGCATTTTCTTGGTTGCCCATAACCGTCGACTCCTACCACTTGAAGCAAACATTGACTAATTAAATCCCCAAGATACCGATCAGCAACTTCTTCGAGTCTCATTCCGCTGACATTCTCTATAAATCCCTCTGCCATCCAAAATCTAGCAAGTCTTTCCCTCTCTATTTCATAGTCTTCCATGAATAAACAATAGTATAGAAAAGCAATGTTTCAATCTGGTAGGCAGATCATTGTAGCTCAGTGACAAAATACTTTTGATAGGCTTAAGCGTACTATTATTGCTCAATTCCCAATTAAGGCCATTATAGATTGTCTTCCACTCCATCCCTGAGTGTTTAGTAGAGAAGAGACCGCCCAAAGACACAACAGCAAGTGGAAGGCCTTGGCACTTCCCAACAACATCTTTGGCCAATTCTTCAAGCTCTGTCGGACAGCTACAAGTGGAAGCATTCCGTGGGAAGGCTTTCATACGAAATAATTTCCAAGCTTCATTCTCTTCCATTGCTTTGATGTGGTGAATACTGAATATTGCTGCCAACTTCAAACGACTTTGCTGTTATGTCATCCAGTCGAGTGGTAATGATGACCCGACAACCATGCCGGCTAGTGTTATGAGTCTTTTCCATTCTAAAAAGAATTTATTCACAATTTTAATAAATTTAAAGACATGGAATAAATATGAAAGTCCTTATTTCTTCAACGAAGAAGAATGAAAGTCCTTATACATCATTAAAATAAATTTAAATAAAAAAAATGGGTGAGGTGGAAAATGTTATCCGGGCCTAAGAAGCCCAAACAGATTAACGCCCAAATGAGAGGTTTTATTGATTGAGAGTAGGGATGGCAATGGATGTCTGTTAACGGGGAACCCGTGGGGAATCCCCGAATGGGGAACGGGGATGGGGGTAATTTTACCCCCGCGGGGACGGGGACGGGGGACGTTTTAGCCCCGTGGGGAATTTGGAAATGGGGGCGGGGAGTGCTCCCCCCGACCCGCGGGGACTCCGAAATAAGTAAAAAGACGGAATTACCCTTCAGTCATTATCCACTTAATATATATGTCAATACTAAAATAGATTTTTTATTCATTTTTCCCTTTACATATTAAAATTAATATATATGTCATTATTTCTTTCTTTCTCGGTAAATTTAATAGAGTATTCTATTGATAAGATTTTGGTTTTTGTGATTTCTTGTTCATGCTAATTATGCTTATGTTATGTGGTAAGTCCTTTCTATTTTTTCCCAAGTTGACACAAATTTGTTTGTTTTTCGTGTCTGTACAAATTAATAAGTTGTAATTAGAAAGTAGGCAAAAATTTTGAGAAGCAATTGTTGATGTTGGCTAAAGACTAACAATTGCATTTTATTTGAATGTTCTAATATGTAATTAACATCAGAGACATAGAAACCGTTTTTAATTTCTTTGAATTATACTTTGAATCATGTATTTTAAGCCAAAATAATTGAACTTATTCATCGATTGGCTTTAATTACTTTCTAAGAAATATAATGTGCATACTTTTTATTTATAAAATTGGGGAATGGGGTCCCCGTGGGGATCCGATTCCCCGCGGGGAACGGGGATGGGGGCAATTTTTCCCCCGAACGGGGAATGGGGGTGGGGATGGGGGAACATTTTGGAAACGGGGGTGGGGGTGGGGAACCTTCCCCCGCGGGGACCCCGACCCATTGCCATCCCTAATTGAGAGTGAGCATTAGGGTTTACTACAAAGGGGGTTGTGCGCCCTCATAATCTAAATCTGCACAGTTTAGTTTTCTTCTCACTCTCGGCGGTGGTGGTGGCCGTCAAATCCAACCAAAGCCCCAAACTCCTCTGTCCTAAATTAATCATACCATACATTATTATAACCAAACTCATGGCATGTGCAGAGAAAAACTGGTAAAAAAAGGACAAATTAAGAAAAATTAGTCTTAATTAGCACTAATTCCTCGTCTCATACTAATTTCAAAGTAAAATTAAAAACAACACACCTTCAGCAGTTCATCCGTAATGGGTGAAAGCAATCGTAGAAGACAGAAGAATTCCTAAAGCTTTTACCAACTACTTCCACAATTTGTATTTTACCAGAAAAGAAAAAAAAAGGAAGAAAGGAAGAAAGAATTACCTTAGGATAGCTTATGCGTGAGTGATGAAATGTATAGATGACTGGCATTCACAAGGCACCACCCCACCAGGTTAAGGTTGCTAGCTGCTACAAAATTATGTCTACTTTATACTCTCCTGCTGCTTCTTTTCCTGTACTTGGAAAGTTATGTCTATTTTATACTCTCCTGCTGCTTTCTTTTCTTGTATTAATTATATACAACTTGTCTAAAATAATCGGTTGGCCTCACAATTAAACTTACAGAGGAAATTGTCAATGAGGTTTAAGGTATCTTCTTCTGCACTTGATTTAGGTTTGCTCACCAATGATTCACATATGGGTGACATAGACGACTCAACAAACTCTTGATATTGAGCCGTGTAGTGGACTCCTTCCTTGAGGTTTCTATTTAAGAAAGGATTCCACAAAATCTAATACTAATAAATCATTGTAGTGGTTGTGCAGTTAAAAAAAATGGTCTATTTTCTTGTCTTAATTATATGCAACATGTCTAAAATAATCGGTAGGCCTCACAATTAATTTTATCAAAAGGCAATTGTTAATGAGGTTCTAAAGTTTGATACATCCCTCCAGAGCTTAACACCTATATATGTAAACATCTTCCAATAAAGTTCAATATGTATATGGAAACATTAGGTTTGCATAATGCTCACTGCTCCTGCAAATTAAAGAGCTCTAGTCCTCCAAGGCAATATTGGCTTCATTTCAAGAGATTTCACTACCATTAATCTATGTATATCTGCTTGTCCATGTCTACATTTCTAGGGAGCATGAAGTACAAATTTGAGAAACTGACGAGACAATGAAGACTATGGCATTGAGCTTGAAAAATTACCCATAAACATGTTCCACCATGACTGGGGAAGGTAAAGCTAACGTGGGTGAAGCGAGTGCGGTTAGGAGCTAGTTGTGTCATATGCCCAATTAAACCTAGATACAAAGACTTGAAATTAATATCAGTTAATTAGACAGCATAGTAATACCAATGTGGGGTTGATCCAAGTGCTAATCGACTCGGTTCCGGGTAACCGAGCTCTCAGGTTCGAGTCCTCGTGTATGCAGAAAATTCTCATTGGGAGATTCACCCACTAAACCGAATTGGTAGGGATAAAGCTCCGGATACCGGATGGAAAAAAAATACAATATCAACAAGCTGACATTTTAGAAAAAAAGACAGTAGTAGTTTGTTCGTTACATCTCGTTTCTGACAACTTTGCTCAAACTTTGGTTCTTTTGTAAACAAATCTCCAAGTTGGCCGTCAAGGCTACTTCAAGGTATCTTCCTCTTCCATGGATTTAGATATTGAACCGTGTGGACTCCTTCCTCGAGGTTCCTATTTAAGTATCAGGGAGTTTTTCTGTCCCTTTTGTATACCCCGAGTTTAGAATTTTGTCTCATTTTTGTACTTCGAACAGCCCGAGTGATGATGTAACCATTTGCCTGGGTCCACTTGACATATGTAAGATTTTTATCGGGCCATGGGGTTTTCAAAGTGGGACCCACCATTTTCTAGATTTTCAATTTCCAAAAATTCCAAAAATTATCATCCAATTTTTAAACTGAAATACCGATTGGCTGGCCCGATTTTATTTCCAGTTTGCTCAATACGGTCTGAATTAAAATAAAACCATTCCAATCAATTTAACTCCTGATTTTATTCCTATCCTTTTTTCTTTTTTCTTTTTTTTTCTCTCTTCTTCTTCCTCCCCACTCACCACACCCGCGCTTCCCCTTTTTGTGGTTGCCTTGTACTTCTGGTCAAGATTGCGCTCTTAACATCAAAACCTCTTCAGCAATCTACCATCTGATGTGTATGAATTATACACACATTTTGGGCCTTTAGTTTATAGATTTGGACTTTGTTTTATTAAATTATTATTTATTTAGTTAGCTTTTCATTTAGTTTTAATTTAATAAACTCTTCCTTTAGCTTTTGATGATTTCAGGTTTAAATTGAAAGGATGTGAAAGATTTGGATAGATTTTGGAAGATAGAGATAAGATGATTAATTATCCTGGATAAGATTTGAGATAATATGTGGATTTATCCTCCTATGCGCAACCTGCCTATGCGGAGCATTTTCAGCTGTGCAGAAGTTCAAATTTCCATTACCCAAGACTATCTTCCAAGGATATTTTGAAGATATTGTTTGAATTTGAATTAGGATTATTTATTTGTTATTTATCCATGTAATTAAATTCAAAAGGTTTGTTTTTTAATTTAATTAGAATAGATCCTAGTTTTGAATTCAAAAGAGAGAAATCCTAACCATCCTTTCCTAGCCTATAAATACCTAGGCATTCTATGAGGAAAGGACACACTTCACACTTCACACTCTCTCATTCTCTTATTCTTCCATTCTCTCTCAAATTCAAGAGGAGTTCTTCATCAATTCTTCAAGGAAGAGGAAGGAAATTCAGCTTAGGAGCTTAGTTCAAGTTTGTCTTCAAGTTTGATTCTTGTAACTACTTGTTCAATGCCTGCAATGAAATTCATGAGTATTTTTTTCTCTCTTGCTATGTTGAGCTAAGTCTTTAAAGTCTAGGAATTAGGGGAGGTAGCTTGTCTATTCTACGATGCATATGTTTTAATAAATTGCTTCTAATTCCTGAATATTCTATTGTTTATTGATTCAATCCTAGGGCACTTAACTATGCTATTTAACTGGCCATTAGATAGTATAAATTCTAGGTATAAGATTGTTAAGTGACAGCGTCATTTGACTACTGGAATTGCTTAGGTTGAACACTAGAAGCTTACCTTGAGGAAGGATGACCTTCTAGTGAAGAATATTTGCTTAGGTTGACTGTGCATTAATGCCTTAGTTATTTCTTCGCTAGTGAACACGAAGTTGAGATAGCTAAGTAGGGTTTAAGTCTCGCCACGAGAGTGGGTTATTTATTCTGCATTATTCAACTCATCTTTCAATGAACTTAGGAAATTCAGGAGCAAGGTCAATTTATAGTTGCATAGTCTGCTTATGCATGCTAGCTGCATGATCTATCTGTGCATGATTTTAAAGTGAAGCATCAAGAATAGGCAAGTGAGCCCCCGAAGTCCTAGACATCTTTTGAATATTGAGAATCCATCTTTTATTATTTCAGCTATTTATTTTCTACTCAAATCCAATCTTTATTTGCCTAGACGATCACGAATTATTAAGCGATTAGTACTTAACCTGGTCCCAGAGGACGATCTTGATTGCTACAACTATCCGTGCACTTGCAGATTAGCGTTCAAGTTTTTGGCGCATTTGCCGGGGACCGGCGTTAATATTAATTGCCTTAGTAATTAGGTCGATCTAGGCCTGTTACTATTTACGTTTTTCTTCTGTTTCTTTTCCACAAGGCTTTAGCAGGTGTATGATCAGGACAAGAAGTAAGGGACCACCTTTACCACTTGATCCTGAAATTGAGAAGACGTGCAAGCTTCTCCGAAAACTACGCCTGGAGAAGAGAGCTGAAGAAGAAGAAACAGACTCATCAGAAGAAGATATGGGAGACAACACTGTGAGGGGCAATAACATACCTCCTCATGTTGAGGGCGATGAAATTCCTCCTAGAGGAGGAGTAGATGGGCAAGTTGATCCTCCTGCTCATGCAGCAAATCAAAGGCCGCAACTGTGAGACTTTATCATCCCAAGGCCTGAGGTCTTGCAACCAAGTATTGTTCGCCCAGCTATTCAAGCGAACAACTTTGAACTCATGCCTGCACTGATCAGTATGGTACAAGGATCGCAGTTTAGCGGATCACCCTTGGATGACCCTAATACGCATCTTCAAAGTTTCCTAGAAATATGTGATACTTTGAAAATAAATGGAGTGACCACTGATGCCATCCGCCTTCGCCTATTTCCATTCTCTCTTCGGGATAAAGCAAAGGCATGGCTAAATTCTTTTCCAGCTGGAACCTTTCAGACGTGGGAAGCCTCTTCACAAGCCTTCCTATCAAAATTCTTCCCACTGAGCAAGGCAATCAAACTTAGAAATGAGATTTTAACCTTTGCTCAGAAGGATGGTGAATCTCTATATGATGGATGGGAACAGTACAAAGACTTGCTCCGAAGGTGCCCACATCATGGTCTGCCAGACTGGATGGTGCTAGAAACATTCTATGCCAACATAAGTGAGTCAATCAGGGGAACTATAGATGCTGCAGCAGGAGGAGCAATAAAGTCAATGCCAATCGAAGAAGCCTTTGAGCTTTTAGACCGAATGTCGGCTAACACTTTCCAATGGCCAGTTGAAAGACTGCCCATGAAGAAGGTCGCTGGAGTTTTGGAGCTAGATGCTGTAAATTTGTTTCACTCAAAGGTGGATTATCTTTTGCACAGCCTGGGAGGAAAGGCAACCCAGGGACCGTGTGAAAATTGCGAGGGTGCTCATGCACACTCTGCTTGTCCCAACCAGAGTGAAAGTACTTGGGGTGGTCAGCAAGGCAGTAGTAGAGGACCTCCAGGGTGTCCTCCAAGAGGTCATAATCCTCAATCTCAACAATCAACTCCACAACCACCAAAGTATGACTTTCAAACATTTATGCATTCATTTATGGAAAGTCATCGCCAACAGATGGAGGCTCAACGTCTATAATTGGAGTTCCAACAAAAACAAACAAAGCTAATAGCTAATCTAACCTTTGAGATTAGCCAACTGAAGACGCAACTGGCTGGGAGCAAGAACAAGTTGCCTGGGCATACTGAAGTAAATCCTAAGGAGCAATGTTGTGCAATAACACTGCGTAGTGGAAATCAGTATGAGATGATTGCACCAACTAAGCACAAGAAGTCTGTCCAAGAAGAAGCAGAACAGCGCAACCAGGCTGAGCAAGAGGAAGTCCCAAAAGAAGCACAACCAAAGAAAGAAGAAGAGGTGAAGCCATATGTTCCCACTGTCCTTTTTCCTGGAAGATTGAAGAAAGCCAAACATGATCAACAATTTGGCAAATTCTTAGAGTTGCTTAAGAAGTTTTATGTGAATATTCCATTCACAGAAGTCCTTTCTGAAATGCCTGCTTATGCCAAATTCTTGAAAGAGATCTTGTCAAGGAAGAGAAGTCTAGAGGAGATCGAAACAATAGCATTAACTGAGGAATGCAGTGCTATTATCCAAAATAAGCACATTCCAAAGTTAGTAGATCCTGGGAGTTTCTCAATCCCTTGTAACATCGGCAAGATTAGCATCAAAAGGGCGTTGTGCGATTTGGGAGCAAGTGTTAGTGTCATTCCACTATCCATAGTTAAGAAGCTGAATATGGGGGATATAAAGTCAACTTCGATCTCACTGCAGCTGGCAGATCGTTCGATCAAATGTCCTGTTGGTATCCTTGATGTCCCTGTGCAAGTTGGAAAGTTCTTCATCCCGGTGGACTTTGTTGTCCTAGATGTAAAAGAGGACACTAAAACGCAGATTATTTTGGGACGTCCATTTTTGGCAACTGCAGGCGCAATAATTGATGTTCAAAATGGGAAGTTAACCTTCAAGATCGGATCTGAAGCAGTCAGCTTTGATGTTTTACAAGCAGAGAAAAATGACTTTTCAGGTTATTCGTGCTATTGTCTTGATGTGATTGACAAAGCACGAAAACAATCTTCTTCGCAGAAAGACCCTATGGCTCCCATTTTGGCATGCACAGCTAGTAGTAGAACCGCAAAGGATCAAAATGCTATAGAAGTTGCTTGTGACCTTCAATTGGAAGTCTTATCTCCTATCACTGAAGAAAGAATTTTCAGGCTTCAAAATCTATGCAAAGTCTGCAGCCTCTCCTTGATCCACACTAGGATGGTGAGTGTGGGGTCCAACTACAAGACGTAAAAGAAGCGCTGTGTGGGAGGCAACCCATATTTCCTGTTTGTATGTTCTACATGCAAATTGAAGGCAATAACGAAGGTATTTCTGTCGGAGTTTGCAGTTCACATCAAGACTGTGTAGGCACAAACATGTTCTTCGTATCTTATTTTTATGCATTCATTTCGTAGATTCTTGTTCAGTGAGGACACTGTCCAAAATAAATTTGGGGGTTCATGTTCATCCTCGTTTCCTCATTTTAATTTTTCGTTTTACTTTTTCATTTTTATATTTTTTTCTTTTATTGCAAATAATTTAGGCCCTTTTACTTCAAAATTTAATTGTGCCAACTTGATATATTCCTCTTTCTTTGCCTTACACATATTGGAAACAACTTTAATAACGCGTAGCCATATGATTAGTTCTGCCTACTACACCTCTGCTTTTCTAACCCTTTTTGACGTTATCTTTAATCTTAGAACAGAATTACTGGACATATCGAGGCGAAATTTGGCATAGGACACTTGATGAACGGGCATGATAAAGGCATTTTATTATTCCACCAAATTCTTTTTCTGTAACACATCCTAACCTTTTGTTTTATTCTTCCATTGTCACAATTTTTGGGCCTTTTCATGATAGCCAATATTTCTTTCATACCCGCACAACTACCTTATGCCCATTGTGTCCCTGGCTATCGTTTATTTTTCTATTTAGACTAACCCTTTTTGTCACTTAAAGGAAATTCATTACTTTTTCAGTCGAAGTTTTGAAGGAATTTTGGCGATTGGCTCACAACTGGTTTAGCACAATGCGCCTATGCGATTATCAATCAATTGTGCCTTAGAATGGAAATTTGAAGATGAAGGCAGTTTGGGAATTTTAGCTGAAAAGAAAGAAAAAAAAAAAGAAACAACAAAATGAAAACCACTCCCCAAAAGGGTTTTCACAAAAACAACTCACACAAAAAAAAGGAGAGAAAACCAACTTCCCTATGCCTTCGATCCCAATAAACGGAGCACAACCTCCTTATGCAGTTTGAGCCAGTCTCTGGAGACGTTTACCAGCATATAGACTGACATGATGAATTTTCTTGAGTGACATTTTGTTTAGCCTTTTATCCCTTTTTCTTTTTAGCCCTAACATAGCCTCATTACGACCATGCGCAAGACCTTTTGATCCAATTTGAAAAGTGTTCTATTTACTAGTGGAGATTGGAAGAGTGATTCTGCTTATGAGATTTGTTTTTTTCTATTAAACGTCAAAACAATCTATACAGGTGTTAGTACGCAGAGTCTAATCTATCTGGTTATGCACTGACATGTTTTTGGTATTTGTTTTGAGGATTAGGTTGGGTTGGCACCCCTTTTTACTACTTGCGCGACTATCCTGTGCATTTCTATTTTCAATTTCAGTTGATTTGAGAAGTGAGGTTTTTCATCCTTGTCCTTAATTTTCACTGATTTTGCTTAGGGACAAGCAAATATTTAAGTTTGGGGGTGTTGATGTGTATGAAATATACACACATTTTGGGCCTTTAGTTTATAGATTTGGACTTTGTTTTATTAAATTATTATTTATTTAGTTAGCTTTTCATTTAGTTTTGATTTAATAAACTCTTCCTTTAGCTTTTGATGATTTGAGGTTTAAATTGAAAGGATTTGAAGATTTGGATAGATTCTGGAAAATAGAGATAAGATGATTAATTATCCTGGATAAGATTTGAAGATAATATGTGCGTTTATCCTCCTATGCACAACCTGCCTATGCGGAGCATTTTCAGCTGTGCAGAAGTTCAAATTTTCATTATCCAAGATTATCTTCCAAGGATATTTTGAAGATATTGTTTGAATTTGAATTAGGATTATTTATTTGTTATTTATTAATGTAATTAAATTCAAAAGGTTTGTTTTTTAATTTAATTAGATTAGATCTTAGTTTTGAATTCAAAAGAGAGAAATCCTAACCATCCTTTCCTAGCCTATAAATACCTAGGCATTCTATGAGGAAAGGACACACTTCACACTCTCTCATTCTCTTATTCTTCCATTCTCTCTCAAATTCAAGAGGAGTTCTTCATCAATTCTTCAAGGAAGAGGAAGAAAATTCAGCTTAGGAGCTTAGTTCAAGTTTGTCTTCAAGTTTGATTCTTGTAACTACTTGTTCAATGCCTGCAATGAAATTCATGAGTATTTTCTTCTCTCTTGCTATGTTGAGCTAAGTATTTAAAGTCTAGGAATTAGGGGAGGTAGCTTGTCTATTCTACGATGCATATGTTTTAATAAATTGCTTCTAATTCCTGAATATTCTATTGTTTATTGATTCAATCCTAAGGCACTTAACTATGCTATTTAACTGGCCACTAGATAGTATAAATTCTAGGTAGAAAATTGTTAAGTGACAGAGTCAATTGACTACTAGAATTGCTTAGGTTGAACACTAGAAACTTACCTTGAGGAAGGATGACCTTCTAGTGAAGAATATTTGCTTAGGTTGATTGTGCATTATTGCCTTAGTTATTTCTTTGCTAGTGAACAAGAAATTGAGATAGCTAAGTAGGGTTTAAGTCTCGCCACGAGAGTGGGTTATTTATTCTGCATTATTCAACTCATCTTTCAATGAACTTAGGAAATTCAGGAGCAAGGTCAATTTATAGTTGCATAGTCTGCTTATGCATGCTAGCTGCATGATCTATCTGTGCATGATTTTAAAGTGAAGCATCAAGAATAGGCAAGTAAGCCTCCGAAGTCCTAGACATCTTTTGAATATTGGGAATCCATCCTTTATTATTTCAGCTATTTAATTTCTACTCAAATCCAATCTTTATTTGGCTAGACGATCACGAATTATTAAGCGATTAGTACTTAACCTGGTCCTAGAGGACGATCTTGATTGCTACAAATATCTGTGCACTTGCAGATTAGCGTTCACCATCTCTACCACGATATATTATAATCCAATATGCCATAAATGTAGATATACCCACACCGCCGAGCACACCGCCGCAGCAAAATAAGTCCAACTGCCAACAGCGACACTGACAACTCGGTGGACAAGCAGGACCAGCTCCTCCTCTACACCGCCAACTGCAATGACAAGGACTTGGCCAGGCCTTCGCCTCCCCCAAGCCCGAGACCCTCCTCCACAGCCTCTGCCAATTTGCGCGCTCCAAAGAGTCAGAAATCGAGGAGGTCTGCAAGGCTCACTACCAAGTGTGAGAATTTGACCCAAAATCACTTGGGCCTTCTCACCTATTCCATTTCACCTTCTTCTTCGGATCAATCTCATGTCAATGGAGTCGCCACCCAAATTTTTCTAAGGACAAAATTTGGGAAAAACCTTTGGATGACTCCTTAGGCAACTGATCATAACGAAACCAAAGACATGGGATTCGGGGTTCGTCACGGATGGGAGGGTGTTAGGCACCCATCCATGTTTGGTCGAAACTTTGTGCAATTGGAGAACTCATGTATGCCTTGTGAAAGTGTGTACGGTGTGGAAACAAATCATATAAAAATAACAAAATTGAATTAGAGGGGGAGGAGAGGAAGGGTCGGAACAAAAAGGAAAAGTAAAAATATTTGGGCATGAGTCTCCACCACTAGAGACCACCTACGTACCCTGGTGACCGGGCTCAAAGCCCACGTAGTTCTTGCCATGGCATCACAAAATTCACATCATCAGCATCATAAAATCACAGCAGTAAATAATCAAAAAAATTAGAACGGGTTACCTCTTGTAGCCCTCCTCTTGCTCCTATGCGCTTACCACTTCGCAACAGAATTTTTCTAAGAATTTAACAGGGAATTTGGGGCAAGAGGAGGTAGAACTGGCGTCTTCCCTAAGCAGCAAAGCTATGGAGCTACTTCTTAGCTTTCCAGAGATACCAAGATCGTGGCAAAACGAAATCTAAAACTCCAGATATGGCCAAAATACTAAGACTGCCTTCACTGGATTCTTCCTCTCGGGTTTAGCACTTCTTCTCCAACAGTTTGCTTCAATTCGCCTTCTTCCTCTTCTCCTCTTGATCTCCTACTGCTACTGACTTCTTGCCATTCTTCTCACTAAATTTCTCCAAAGTTTCTGCCTATAGAAATGTTTTTAGGCTTGGAGAGAAAGAGTTTCTCCAAGCAACAAAGCTTATGAGGGTGTGTGTGTAATGAGTGGTTGATCTTTTGAAATGTCAGTGGGAGGTTCTATTGATAGTGCTCTGGGAAGCCTAGGGGCATGGAACTACTTAATGGGGAAGATTATGCCTGAAAATCTGGTTCAAAACCTTGTAGGATCGAATTAGAAACAAAAATCGGGGATTTTGGGCATGGATGACTGCCATGGCCGGTGGTCATGTGTGGATGTCAGCCAGTACCCGGCGGTTGTCGCGAGAGGACCGCCGGTCACCCTGCGTGTCACTTGTTCTTTCCTTATCTGAACCCCAGTCCCCCTAATTTAGCTCTGATCTGATTCTACCGTATAATCAATCCCTTAATCAACCCAAAATCACTCCATTACTTGATTAGCGCTCCCCCCAATCATCTCCTAATTGATTGATTACACATAATCACCCATTTAAGCCAAAATCATACCAAAAACACAAAATCTAATTAAATGATGATTTAATTCTGATTTCCCACGAAAATTAGAGCTAAAATTAACCTGCAAGAAATGTGTTAATGGGCTAATTAAACTCTGGAGGATTCATTAACTTGGGCCCTTACACCCATCCTCAACCCAATGATAAATCATCTCATTAAAATTGGATTAAAGATAAATAAAAGGCCCAAGCAATGAAATAAACACATTTTAGTGTGAATAAAACCTTATTATATACTTTACTCTAAGATTAAATCATCTCATTAATCCTAGCATTCCAATATACAAAGGCTCAAATTGCCAAAACGTATTATTTTTACTAGATTAAATTCATAACATGTCTCATTCCTAGGATTGAATTATCTCATCAATTCCAAGTTCAAGTATGTTCAAAATCCAATTTTAGTAGAAAATTCGTGGGTCAAATTTGGGTATACACAGATGCCCCTCGTTGATGAGTCCTTAGAAACTAAGGACAAAACAACGTATGAAATGAACAACCAAATTTGAATGATAGATGTGTATGGTGTGTGCCAAGGGTTGGAGCACCCCATGCTCCTCTCCGGGAATCATCTCATCCCGAAGGTTTGAGGGACTGAACCTTGGTTTGTGAGAATCATCTCATCCCATATTCCAAGGAATCATCTCATCCCGAGGTGATAGAATCATTTCATCTATCGGGTTGTTGACAAAGAATCATTTCATCTATCGGGTTGTTGACAAAGAATCTTCTCATCTTTGTCGACTTGGGAATCATCTCATCCTAAATCTATGGTTTGCGGGAATCATCTCATCGCGAGGTTTGCGAGTGTTAGGTACTCGGCTTTTTTCTGGTTTCATCTTCTCATGATTCGTCAGAACTGGGTTCCCAGCTTCCAGTTCGTATGTCTCAAAGTCTGCTCATCTCAAGCTTTGCAAGGGCTCTTGGCTTACTGGTTTTCTTCATGTCTGGATCGCTCATAGTTCTTCACATCTGTGCTCTTTCGGGTCTGATTGTGTCGAAGTTTTCTCTCCTTCTGGTTCCCTCATATCTAGTTTTCTCACAGCTAAGTTCTCTGGGCTTCCTCTCATATGTGCCCTCTCAAGGTTCTCTCGTGTCTGGGCTCCTTCATCTGTGCTCTCTCAAGGTTCTCTCCTATCTGGGCTCCTTCACCTGTGCTCTCTTAAGGTTCTCTCCTGTTTGGGCTCCTTCATCTCCAATTTTCTCATGATTAGGTTCTTTGGGCTTCCTCACATCCGTGCTCCCTCAAGATTCTCTCCTCTCTATTCTCCTTCATCTTCGATTTTCTCATGACTAGGTTCTCTGGGCTTCCTCACATCTGTGGTCTCTCAAGGTTCTCTCCTGTCTAGGCTCCTTCATCTTCAGTTCATCTCACTCCCTTCAAGGTTTTATGGATGGTCTTCTCCCATGGTCATTTCATGTCTGGTTCGCTTTGGGCTCCTTTCAAAGGGGTTACAGACTCTAACTGGATTTCCTCACCTCTCTTCTAATTGGGCTCCCCCTACTCACAGGGTTGCAAAGACTGGGTCTTAGGCTTTTGATTGGATCTCTCATCTCTCGGGTTCCCAAATTCGAAGTAGGGTGCTCTCTCATAATCCGGTTGACTGGACACCTTGTGTTCCCGGGGTTGCAAACACTAGAAATATATTCTTAGCACACTCACCTATCTGAGTTTTCCCACGGTTGAGTTGGCTGGACACCTCATGTTTGGCTTCTGACTGGATCCCTTAAGGTTGACTGATTCCTCTCATATTTTAGGTGAGACGGGTTTTCTCATGTCTGGTCTTTCTCACGAAGGGGTCGGGTATGTTTGTGTTTCTGGGTTGTCTCGGCTTTTTCTGGTTCCCTCATAGTCTCACAGGTTCGGAAAAAGCGCTACCACATGCTTGGATTGTCTGGATCCCATACTCCTGCCTAACTGGATACCTTATGTTCTTGGGTTCTGGGTTGGGTGTCGCCTCGTGGTCTGATTATCTCTCACACTCTGGGTTAGTTTGATGTTTTTGGTTACCTTACAGCCTTACTAGTTTGGAAAGGGTACTGCCTCATGGTTTTCTAGATCCCATGCCCCTACATCGTTTGACAGAGTGACTTGTTGTGCCCCTTGAGACATACGAGCCGGAAGTAGGGTGTGTCTCGCCCCTTGTAATTTCGCTAACACTGATTTCGAGCTCGCCGTGCCTCCAATTCCATGATGTTAGTTCAACCTTGATGTAAGTGTGCCTCTATTGCGTGATGTCAACTTGACAAGTCAGAGAAATAAGGCATGACATGCCCCTTGTCTACAATTTCTATTATCTACAAGATTTGTTCATGTCATGCCCCTTCAGCTAATAACCCCAGGAAATGTAAGTCTACATCATGTGATGAATTTCTAATGTTGTCACCTTTGTCGACCCCTTGCCCTCAACAAAGTCTACCTTATCAAGGAATTCACGTTCTACATGTGAGTGATGCATGAGCGTGTCCAAGTGTGTCTTCTTTTCAGTGCACGGGGGTGTCCCTAACTTCTACATGTGAGTTTTTTTTTTGGATGCAAGTGCTTATGACATGTTTCCCCCCTTTTTCCTCTTCTTCCTCTCTTTTTCTACCTACCTCCCCTTTCCCCTTGGATGCAAGTACCGTCTACTTCTACATGTGTGTTCGGATGTGTGTGCTTTCTATCTAAACGTAGTGCATTTAAGTATGAATGCCCTAGTATGATGCATGAGAATGGAAAACCATTCGAGCTAAAGGGAAAGTTAAACAACTTGAGAAAAAAAGAGTTTTCCTATCCAAAGCCTCAAAGAAGTAGAATCCCCATGACTATAAACCCATTCACTTCAAATTCCAGCATGAGACCCAGAGGTGAGCATTCCTTGTTGGAAAGGTGTCGATGGATAAATTGTTCAATCAAGGCAAGGCGGATGTATGAATGGACATCCCCTCGAAAATAGAAGGAGGCAATGTGCCCAGATGCTTTTATACCCCTTTTATTGATGATGACGTGTTCAACCTAGTGGTCAATCTTTGATGAGTGCTTTGAGAATTGACAAAATAGTGTGATCCAACATTTAGGTGTCTTTATTATCATTGGTTGCTATCCCACTTTCATTTTGGCCTTAACTTTTGCCTAGGCTGCCCTCCCGGGTTTTCAACCTAGCAGGCTCGCCCTAACTTTTGCCTAGGCCGCCCTTCTGGGTTTTCAACCTAGCGGACTCTTTTTTTCTCTTTTTTTTTGTGGGAGTAGCAACCATAGACACATAATACTGAGACCGTGAAGTTTAGACAAGATCAAGACCACTCGGGCTGGGTGTACTCTATTGACTAATAGAGAGGTAGACTACCAATTTCAATGAGGAGCTAATGGGAGATACAAGAATTAGAGTGTGCTTGAGAGACCATTGGAGAAACATAAAAACTGATGACCGAATTCAAAGTGAACTTAGATACAATTTGAAAAAGAGAGATCTTATTATTACAACAAAAACCCGAATACAATCAATAGTGTAGCATGCAAATCTAGAAATGACTCCAATCTTTCCATTGAATTAATCTAGAAACCAACAATAGACCGAGCCCGTTGTCGGGTTACCTACGTATCAGTGGATGCGGTGTCGGGTTCGTGGAAGGTTGAGGATAGTGGATGCTGGTAGAATAGTGTTTAGTGGAAGGCTAAAGGTAGCAGGGGAACACTTGTCTTCTTTCTTACGATTTCTTCTTCCCACTTTCATGAAATGAATGATGAATTGTTCGAGCACTAAAGGTCACCTCCTTTTCCTCATTCCTTCTTTCTTTTCTTTTTCTTTTGTTTTCCCGCGGGTAGAGTGAACATTTTGAGTAAGTGTACTTAGACAGGACTCTTTTGGATGCTAAATTCATCTTTGGGAAGCAACTATTTTAGACAAATATTCAAGGTGATTGTGATAGGTTGAATCTGGAGCCTGGGCTAGGTAGGTGTCAACATGAGTGCGTGTTTGAAGGCTAGTGCGGGTGAGTGTTTAGGAATTCGCTGGGGTTGGTCGAATATGTGTTAGGTAAGGTCGGATTACATCTACAGAATCAGGCCTTCGTATTTCCTTTTATGGTCCCTAAGATTGATCCAATGGAATATCATGAAGTCAAGCACAACTTGCCCTATATACACAGAAGATAAGGAGATTAAAGTTTTATCCCTTATGTGGAAAATCAAAGTTTTGTTGATTGCTGGAAATAAAATTTATCCCTTGCCCGCTTGTTACTTGACCTAATCCCTAGATTCTAAAGAACAACTATACCCCCTACCGATTATTGGTCATCATTCTATTTATACCTAGCAATTTGGCTCGTGGTCCCTAATCAACTCTCCCCATATTTGCAATTCCCACCAATTCTCCAACATCATCGAGTAATCCCTTGGAATGAACCACCTCTTCTGCCTTGTCTCATTGTCACCACATCATCGCTTCTATCAATCCCCTCATTGTCCTCCCACAAGAAAAATGCGAACATCAACTCTCCCAACCCCTTGTCTTTCGCCATACCTCTTATCTTCTCATTTCCTTCTCACGTCTCCTCCATTGCTTCTCCCCTAAAACTGGATTTTCATTTCTACCCTTGCGAAGGCCTCCCTCGGTCTGTTTCAATTTGAGTACTTAACTCTCGTCAGCTTGGGCCGGCTCTGTATCCCGGTTCCTTTGCTTCCTCACTGGGCATCTTGATCTGATAACCTGATTTGGCTACACCACTTGGTTTCCCAACCCATTTCATCAACTTGGCTTCTCAGTTAGGATCATTAGCTCGGTTCATAAGTAAAAAAATAGGGATTTACTTCTACCCCTTGGAAGAAGGTCCCACCCGGTCATCTCATTTTGCTTTTTCCATCATAAATACTGGGACTTACATCTCCTCTCACAGGAAGACCAAAATATCAACTCTCCCCATTCCTTGTTTCCTCATCATACCTCAACTCATCTCATGTGCTATTCTTCCTTGTCTCTTCCTAAAATCGGGATTCACATTTCTTCCCACGAGAAAGGCCCCCGAAGTTAGTCCTAACTCGTATACTCAACCCTCATCAGCTTGGCTCAGCATTGCACCCCGGTTCCCTAGCTTCCCAACCCGAGATCTCAACTTGACAACCTGACTTGGTTGCCCTACTTGGTTTCTCGACTCAATCCATCAATCTTGACTCACCGGCTCAGCTTACCAACTTGATTTATCGGTTCGGCCCCTCGACTTGGCTCATGAACCCGGTTCATCAACTCAAATTTTCATTCTTGCCCATTAACTTGGCTCATCAGTTCGGCTCCTCAGCTCGGTTCATCAACCCAGTTCATCAACTCGGCTTCTCATTATGGCACATCAACTTGGCTCATCAGTTCGGCCCCTCAACTTGGTTTATTAGTTTGGCTCCTCAGCTTAGCTCATCAACCCAGTTCATCAACTCAGTTTCTCATTATGGCTCATCGACCAGGTTCGCGAATAAAAATCGGGGCTTACATCTTCTTTGGGAGAATACCGAGACTTGCATCTCCTCTCACGAGAAAGCCCAATGGTAATGTCTCAACCCGTCGGTTTAGCTCATTGCCTTCCACTTGACACCTCAACCATGCTCCTCAACTTGGCTTGTCAACTTGGTCTCTCGGCTTAGCTCTTTAACTTGACTTTTCGGCTTGGCTTCTCATCTTGGCTTATCTACTCGGTTCACAAGTAAAAATCGGGACTTGCATCAACGTTCTTGAGGAAGGCCCAATCAAGTCACCTCTTCTCACCTCTTCTACTACAGTTATTGGGGCTTACATCTAATGTCTTCAAAGTTATCTCGGTGTCTTGAGTTGATGCTTTGTCACTGCCTCCGCCTTCTTCCCACCTTTTGCCTTAGAATACCTCCATGACTTCTAATGTCTTCACCATCCTCCCATTTATCGAGATTCATCGCCTTGTGATGTATCCATCATCCCTCATATTTTTTACCATCCCTTTCAAACTAAGGCACTACCTGCTCCCGGTGTCCTAAGGGTTCAATTCTAATGATAAAGTTCATAGCCATCAGGGATCCTAGACTCGGGCTTTGTTTTCTTTCAAAATATTTGGAAAACGTGATGGAATACCTTCACAAAACATGTTTCATTGTTCCTTCAAAGTATTTCTTTATTTCTTTCTTTCATGACTCAAATCCAAAAAGATGAGGAATTGAAAAAGCGAGACACCCTAGCTCGAATTTGCATTTTATGCTTTGAAAAATATGTGATGCAATGCCAAATGTATGCAAATGTGAATTCCCTAAAATAAGATAGACCGACTGAACATATGTGTCAACTGGGGAGACAACACCAAATTTTTATCATCGGCTTAAACATGTATACTTACTCCCCTAGGGTTCCCTTACTAGACTCATCAATTCACATCACGCAGTATAGCACCCTACGCAGAGTTAGCACGCCCGGTGCGGGGCGAGCCCAGCGAAATTTTTTTTTTATATTCTTTTCCTATATATTTTTTTATTTATTCTTGATTTATCAAAAGAAAAACACTATATTTACACATACTGGAATCCACAACAATAATCACACAAAATGCATGTACCATTTATTAATTCATCATGCATGAGACACTCAGGATATACAGCTGGTTGGGGGCCAAAAGATTGCCGCTAGGGAATAGGTTGACCTACTCACATGTGATAATGGATATCGCGTGAGGTCCAAGGCCAGTTAATCCCCATCATTGCTAAGCATCGAGAAACAGGTTCACTCAAGCCGCCATCGCTTAAGGAAAGCATGTGGTGGACTTGGATTCCCTCGCCCTCTTACGGTAAAGGCTTCACATCAATCATCATGAATTCAGGGCATTTATGATGACAAGTAAAAAGGCATATAAGATTCAGCGATTGCACAAGCTTTCTTGAACCCACTACTTCCCAAGTGGAGTCGCAAGCTGTGAGAACCCGACCCAAAATCACTTGGGCCTTCTCACCTATTCCATTTCACCTTCTTCTTCGGGTTAATCTCATGTCAATGGAGTCGCTACCCAAATTTTATTAAGGACAAAATTTTGGAAAAACCTTTGGATGACTCCTTAGGCAACTGATCATAACGAAACCAAAGACATGGGATTCGGGGGTTCGTCACGGACGGGAAGGTGTTAGACACCCATCCATGTTGGGTCGAAACTTTGTACAATTGGAGAACTCATGTATGCCTTGTGAAAGTGTGCATGGTATGGAAACAAATCACATAAAAATAACAAAATTGAATTGGAGGGGGAGGAGAGGAAGGTTCGGAACAAAAAGGAAAAGTAAAAATATTTGGCCTTGAGTCTCCACCACTAGAGACCACCTACGTAGCCCGGCGACCGGTTTCAAAGCCTACGTAGTTCTTTTCATGGCATTACAAAATTTAGATCATCAGTATCATCATATCACAGCTGCAAATAATCAAGAAAATTAGAACGAGTTACCTCTTGTAGCCCTCCAATCACTCCTATGCGCTTACCGGTTCGCAACAGAATTTTTGCAGGAATTCAACAGGGAATTTGGGGTATGAGGATGCGGAACTGGTGTCTGGCTAGAACAGTAAAGTTGTGTAAATACTTCTTAGCTTTCTAGAAACACCAAGATTGTTGCAAACTGATATCTACAACTCCAGATATAGCCGAAATACTGAGACTGCTTTCACTGGATTCTTCCTCTCGGGTTTAGCACTTCTTCTCCAATAGTTTGCTTCAATTCGCCTTCTTCCTCTTCTCCTTTTGATCTTCTGCTGCTACTGACTTATTGCTACTCTTCTCCACTAAATTTTTCTAGATTTTCTGCCTATAGAAATATTTATAGGCTTGGAGAGAAAGAGTTTCTCCAAACAACAAAGCTTATGAGGATGTGTGTATAATGAGTGGTTGATCTTTTGAAATGTCAGTGAGGGGTCCATTTATAGTGCTGTGGGAAGTCTAGAGGCGTAGACCTACTTAATGGTGAAGATTATGCCCGAAAATCCGGTCCAAAACCATGTAGGATCGAAATAGAAACAAAAATCGGGAAAATCAGGGATTCTGGGCATGGACGACCGCCATGGCCGGCGGTCATCTGCTGGATGTCCGCCAGGGCTGGCGGTCATGTGTGGATGTCTGCCCGCACCTGGCGGTCGTCGCGAGAGGACCGCCTGTCACCCCCCGTGTCACTCGTTTTTTCTTTTCCGAACCCCAATCCCCTTAATTTAGCTCTGATTTGATTTTACCGCGTAATCAACCCCCTAATCAACCCAGAATCACTCCATTACTTGATTATCATTCCCTCATTCATCTCCTAATTTATTGATTATACATTATTTTCCATTTAAGCCAAATCATACCAAAAACACAAAATCTAAATAAATGATGATTTAACTCTGATTTTCTACGAAAATCAGAGCTAAAATTAACCTACATGAAATGTGTTAATGGGCTAATTAAACTCTGGAGAATTCATTAACTTGGGTTCTTACACCGATCCTCAATCCAGAGTTAAATCATCTCATTAAAATTGGATTAAAGATAAATAAAAGGCCCAAGTAATGAAATAAACACATTTTAGTGTGAATAAAACCTTATTATATATTTTACTCTAAGATTAAATCTTCTTATTAATCCTAGCATTCCATTATAAAAAGGCTCAAATTACCAAAATGTATTATTTCTACTAGATTAAATTCATAAGATGTCTCACTCCTAGGATTGAATCATCTCATCAATCCCAAGTTCAAGTATGTTTAAAATCCAATTTTAGTAGAATTTTCGTTGGTCAAATTTGGGTGTTCACACCAAGACTTCATCCTCACCGTCGATGTCCTCCGATCTCTCCTCTCCAACGTCGATTCACTCAAATCCTCCAACTCCAATCTCCAGTCCGTTGCCGGCCCGCTGCTCCGGTCACTCGATGCGTATCTCGTGGCCCAGACAGTTTCTCAGAACATTACCTTAGCTCTCATTTTGGTTTTCTCTTGATCGAGGCGACGGTGTTCTCGGTGGTGTGGGTTTCCCGCGAAGAGGAGAGGAGAGGAAGGAAAAGAAGAAAAAATAGGGGAAGCGTGGGTGCGGTGAGTGGGGATGAAGAAGAAGAGGGAAAAAATAAAAAATAAAAAAGAGACAAAAAAAGAGGACAAGAATAAAACTAGAAGTTAAATTGATTGGGGTGGATTTTATTTCAATTCAGCCTGTATTGGGCAAACTGGAAATAAAATCAGGCCAAACAAGCAGTATTTCAATGTAAAAATCAGATAACAATTGTTGGAATTATATGGAAATTAAAAATCTGGAAAAAGGTGGGTCCCAATTTTTTTAACCACGTAGTCTGATAAAAATCCGACATGTGTCAAGTGGACCCGGGCAAATGGCCACGTCATCCCCCGGGCTGCTTTAGTTACAAAAAAGGTACAAAATTCTAACCCGAGGCATACAAAAGGGACAAAAACTTCCGGGTATAGAAACGGGACAAACGCGAAACCCGAGGATCCAAAAAGGTGCTTGATAACAAAAATTCGTAAATCTTACACTATCATGTATGTAATGTAACATAAACACTACGAGTTTTTTTTTTTATCATCAAACACTACGATTAACTCCTACACTAAAACTTTCAATTATTTCATTCAGTTACTCTTTCTTTTCATTCAGGATTAGTTTCACCTCCTTGCTTTCCCACTTGTTTTTCTTGTTAATTAATGCACGTTATTACAGGCTTTGAATTTTAGGATTCTTTTTCAATTTAATTGCCACAAGTTAATTTATTACCACTGGCTAAAACACTCTATTACTTTATACTTTACAAAATAAATAGATCCGTGATAAGACGACTTATATGGCATTTTAAGTAGGAATTGTGGGATAAATTGAAGCATCCCGACCCATATTTACCAGATACAGTAAACACGTATCGAAACTATTCTTATTGATAGAACAGACAGTACATCGAAGTCATAATACTACACAGAAAATTCAAATACAGCAGAAGTTTCGAAACAATATCCGTCACCCGTACTCGGGGACCATTATTCAATCCACACACACTAGCTCAACAGCAGCAGCATAATCCAGTATAAACCGCATCATAAGCAATATAGGAAAACAACAACACAGCAACATATACAACACAGCAACATATACAACACAGCAGCGGAAGACTTATATGCACATGCAGCGGAGGTATGGATCCGGAGTCAGGTGGAGAAGAAAGCAGCAGCCATCGAACATCGTACTTGAACTACGAAACAACTTAACCTACGGGATGAAACCCCGCAGGCGAGGGGTGAGTCCGAAGTGCTTACCAACCAAGGATAAATAGAGAAATGCAGGCAACCGTAATGCTGAAAAGAAAACACGGGCAAAACAATAGCACATCTCAAACAAGACTGAACCAAGGCCAAAAGAACATCTTTAATTATTACCAATTTTATCTTCCGAGCCCCGTCACTGGACAAGCTAGGGTCGTACCAGGTTATCAATTAATTCCGGATGTCAGGCCAAAGAACAACCAAACCAAACCGAATCGGGAACCACGTCCCACAACAATAAACCGGGTATAACAACCCAACCAAACCGGGATAAACATCCCAAACCAAGTAACCGACCATAGCATCCCAAAATTAATTTTCAAACCATCGGGTCGTACCACTACTTTCCACGTGACAATTTAAATCATCTTCTCAAATTCACTTTCCACTTTCCATTTCCATTATCCATTATTCTTTCTCAATTATCCATAGGCAACAGTTCAACATCAATCTCAACACAATATCCAAGAACCAATAACACAATCCAACAACCATAACAGGAACAACCATAGCAGTCAAATAACCAACAATGACCATCTCAGCAATTCAATCAAACAACAAAGCACACAAGGTATTACAGGCACATATCAAGGGTTATCCATCCTCACCTTAGCCGATTATCAATTTTGGAAATGTCCAACAGATTCCAAGTCCGGTTCCTCAGGTAACTACTCGTTATCAACTCATATATCAAACAATATTATATGCACACATAAGATGATATACAGATGTCATGCTAATATTGTATGTCATAAAATATACACTGAACCAACTCGATACTGCCTCGGGTTAATTGTCCATTATCATCATCATTCACCAGTTATTATCCATGTGTCAAAATACCATACTATACTTATACCCGGATATTATTCCGTTATAATACTTTGATAATACCCTTTCCAAAATTATTTCCTCAAAATAATTATTTTTCCACAATAAATCAAAGTAAATAAATTATTTTTAATTTCCATATTTTTCCAGAATTATTACTCTTTTTCCATTTTTTTTAATTATAGACTGGGCCAAATAATACTAGCCCTGACCCTTGCACATGCCAAGCCCAAGCCCCATCAAGAATCTAGGAGCAAGCCTGCACAATTGGCCCAGCTAGTCAGCCCATCAGACATAGCCCATAACGCACCAGCCCACAACTCGTGGCTCGGTCGAGGTAACGGGTCAACCCGAGCCACATCATGACCCATCCGGGTCATCACCACAAAACGGGTCTGCTCACCTCGGCGTTGCAGACGACGGCGGCCCGAGCGAAACGGAACAGAGATGAAGGCACGACGACGAAGGCAGAGGCGGCATAACTGAGGCGCGATCGGAACGAGGAGGAGGCGGCGCAACTATCATCGTTGGTGGAGGTCGTTGGCTGCAGCAGAGATCGGCGACGAGCTCGACACGGCTTCGTCAGGCGGCGGCTAGCATGTTGCAGCGGCGGAGAGCGAGGGTGGAGAGGAAGGAAAGGAAAGGAGATGGTGGCGAGGGGAAAGGAAAGAGGTGGTGGTGCTGCGGTTTGGGTGGGTCACGGTGGAGGTTTGGTGGTGGTCACGGCCACGGGTTAGAGAAGAAGAAAATGAAAAGGAGAGGGGCGGATGGTGAAACGGTGACGGGTGGGTGTTTGTTGTGTTTTTCTCTCTCTTTTTTTCTGGTTTCTTAGGTAGTGTATACAGTAGTTAGTTTTGCAGGAGAAGTTTGGCAGAGAAGAGATGGAGATGAAGGTTGGTGATGGTGTATTGAGAAGGCAGGAAAACACAGTTTTATAGGTAGGGCAACAACACTGGTTAATCACGGGTGAGGTACTGGTTACACAGGAAAGAGGCGGCTGAATAATTGAGCTGCCTCAATTATGTAGTACTATACAACATGTGAGGTGTGACCCGCTTGGACCAGAAAATAACCAATATACCCCCTTATCTTTATTTCTGGTCCATTAACTCGAGGATAAACCCGACTTTTCTGAAGATTCCTGAACCCGAAAAAACCCAACTTTGGTCCGTAAAATCCGTAGAAAAATCTTGAACGTAGGACAAGGCTCGGTTTCGGAATCCGATGCTCAAGTTACCATAAATTAATTACCCAAGATTAATTTTAATGGCAAATCACTGTAAAGTAACTTAAATAGTCCCGGTAAAAATGAAATTTTTACTGGGCTGTTACAACCTACCCACCTTAAAAAAATTTTGTCCCCGAATTTCACTCCGATGCTGTGAACAGGTGCGGACACTGAGAACGCATATGCTCCTCGACTTTCCACATAGACTCGTTCGCAGAGTGCTTGCTCCACTTAACCTTTACCATCAGAATAACTCGGTTCCTCAACTGTCTGACCTCTCGGGCAAGAATGTGTCTGGCAACTATGTATACGTAAGATCCTCTACGACCTCAACATCTGTTGTACTAACCACATGGCTCGGATCTAATCTGTACCTCCTCAACATGGAGAACACATCATGAATCCGTGACAACCCCTCTAGTAAAGACAATCTGTACGCCAAGGGTCTAACCCTTTCCACAGTCTCATACGGCCCGATGTACTTGGGACTCAGTTTCCCTCTTTTCCCGAATCTGACAACACCCTTCCAAGGCACAACTCAGAGGAAAACTCTTTCTCCCACCTGGTACTCCATCCCATGTCGGTGCTTATTAGCATAACTCTTCTGCCGGTCCTGTACTGCTCTCACACTCTACTTAATTGTCTGAATCTTATCAACTGTATGCTTAACCAAATCTGGACCAACGATCAAACAAAGACATTCTTCATCCCAACAACTGGACTTTGGCATTTTCTTCTGTAAAGAGCTTCAAATGGTGGCATGCCGATACTGGAATGAAAATTGTTATTATAGGCGAACTCCGCTAAAGGCAAATACTGATCCCAACTCCCACTGAAATTAAGAGCACAAGCCCTTAGCATGTCTTCCAGTGTTTGAGTAGTTCTCTCTGACTGTCCGTCTGTCTGAGAGTGAAATGCGGTACTGAAACTCAACTTCGTACCCAAAGCTGTTTGCAGACTCTTCCAAAGTCGTGATGTAAATCTCGGATTTCTGTCTGAGACTATGGACTTAGAAATTCCATATAGTCTCATAATCTCTGCAACAAACTGCTTTGCCAACTTATCCAAGGTGTCTGTCTGTCGAATGGGAAGGAAGTGGGCTGATTTTGTCAGTTGGTCAACGATAACCCAGATAGCATCATGCTGTCTCTGAGTCAACGGCAATCCGACAACAAAATCCATAGTGATCATCTCCCATTTCCATTCTGGCACTATCGACGATCTTAATTTTCCCACTGGAGCCTGATGCTCGTCTTTCACTTACTGGCAAGTAATACACTTAGCAACATACTCGGCTACATCTTTCTTCATACGCGGCCACCAAAAATGACTCCTCAAATTCTGATACATCTTGGTGCTCCCGGGATGCATAGCATACGGTGTCATATGTTCTTCTTCCAGAATCTGACTGCGCAGGTCACCAACACTAGGTACACGTAGAAGTTTCCCCAGCATCAGTGCACTATCCTCGGCTATGTGAAACTTATCTTCTTTTCCACTGCAGACTGCTTCTTTCAGCTTGATCAGGTTGGGATCTCCATCTTGTAGTTCCACAATCCAGCCTCTTAGGTTAGACTTGACTTCAATATGGGTCAACAAAGCTCCTGTCTCAACCACTGACAAATCAACTCCCATCTTCCTTAACTCGGTAAGAGAGGATATCGAGTAGGTCGTGGAGGCATCTTCTGGTTGTCTCCAGCTCAATGCATCAGCTACAACATTAGCTTTTTTAGGGTGGTACTCAATAGTACAATCATAATTGTTCAATAACTCAATCCAACGTCTTTGTCACAGATTAAGCTCCTTCTGAGTCATGATGTACTTGAGACTCTTATGATCAATGAAAATCCGGTATCTCTCTCCAAACAGATAATGTCGCCAAATCTTCAAAGCAAGGATCACTGCGGCCATCTCTAAATCATGTGTCGGATAGTTTTCTCATGTGGTCTCAACTGTCTCGAGGCATAAGCATTCACTCAGCCCTCTTGTATCAGAAATGCTCTCAAACCAAGACCTGAAGCATCGCAAAACAGCACATACTCCACTCCTGGCTTAGGTACTATCAAAACTGGCGCTGATGTCAACTTCTTCTTCAGCTCATCAAAACTCTTCTGACAGGCTTCACCCTAAATAAAGGCTTGATCTTTCCTCAACAGCTTGGTCATAGGACTGACTATCAAGGAAAAACCCTCGATGAACCTCTAGTAGTATCCTGCAAGGCCAAGAAAACTTCTAGCTTCGGGTACCGTCTTGAGTGACTCCCATTCTAGAACAGCTTTCACTTTGGCAGGGTGAACCATAATCCCATCTCTGGATACAACATGTCCAAGGAATGCTACTTCTTCAAGCCAGAACTCGCACTTGCTGAACTTGGCATATAACTGTTTCTCTCGCAACCTCTGTAGTACTAACCTCAGGTGCTCTTCATGTTCTTCCCTGTTCTTGGAGTATATCAAAATGTCATCGATGAAGACTACCACGAACTTGTCCAGGAACTCGTTCAAGACCAAGTGCATCAAGCACATGAAAACTGCAGGTGCATTGGTCAAACCAAAAGGAACCACTGTAAACTCAAAGTGACGATACCGAGTGCGGAAAGGCTGTCTTCGGTATGTCCTTCTCTGCAATCTTGACCTGATGGTATCCAGACTGAAGATCAATCTTGGAAAACATGATAGCTCCCTGTAACTGATCAAAAAGGTCATCAATCCTAGGAAGCAGATACTTGTTCTTCACTGTCACTTTGTTCAACTGTCGATAGTCCACACACATATGCAAACTGCCATCTTTCTTCTTCACAAACAGAACTAGTGATCCCCAAGGTAATGTACTGGGTCTGATGAATCCCTTCTCAAGCAGCTCATCTAACTGTTTCTTCAACTCTTGGAGTTCTGTCGGAGCCATCCGATACGGTGTCATCGAAATAGGTGTCACTCCCGGCATCAAGTTGATGATGTACTCAACTTCCCTGTCAGGTGGCAATCCTGGTAGTTCCTCTGGAAACACATCGGGAAACTCGCTGACAATTATGATGTCCCCTAATTCCGGAGTCTAATCTTCTTCGCCCTTGACGTGAGTCAACAAAGCATCTGAACTGTGTGGCTTCATCCCGAAATCCTGATTAGCAGAGATACTACATGTAGTAGCAACTCTCCCAATACCTGTCAACAAAACCTGTCGCCCACCATCGGAAGTCAGCAGTATTTCCTTGGTTCGACAGTTTACCATAGCACTGTACCTCGATAACCAATCCATCCCTAGAATGATATCGTAACCTCCCATGTTCATCACAACCAACCGTGCAAGAAAAACCTCGTTATAGTATGAAAGAGAAATGTCTCTGCACACATGGGTTAACCTGACCATTATACCCGCAGGTAACCTAACCCTCATCGGATAAGTTAAACTTTCTTCCATACAGTTAAGTTGTATTGCAAAACTTTGCGCGACAAAAGAATGCGTAGCACCAGGATCAATCAAAGTATATGCAGTACTACCAAAGACTGTAAAAGTACCTATTATGACATCGACATTCTCTGGATCCTCATTAGCGGTGATCACAAATGCTCTCGGCACTGCTGCACTCTGATTCATGGCTGACTGGGTTCTAGCAGGAACAGCTCCACATCCTCGGCCTCGGCCAACTCCAGAACCACTAGGAACACTGGCAACTAAAGCTTACATTATCTGAGCAGGTGTCATACCTCCGGATCTTCCCAACTTGGGACAAGAATGTCGGTAGTTCCCAACTTCGTTACACTCATAGCACCTCACCTGAGACATAGGAACTCTCGGGCGAGTATTCCCAGACGAAGTCCCTCCAGACTGAGTCAAGGAATTGCCTCGATTGTAGGTATTGTTGTTCCATCCACGTCCCTGACTTACTAGCATAGATCGGCTCTGTCCATACACTGATCGGTTAGCAGGTGTCTAGAACCTCTTGTTTTGTCCCCCGAAACTCTGTGCAGCTTGTCTCTTACGGATCTCCTGTTGTTCTCTCTCATTGCCCAGCCAAATAATCTCGGCTCTCAAGGCATCTGATAACATGTCCTGGTAAGTCACGTAAACCTTGCACTCCATGACTGTCTCGATGCCAGATCGAAGACCATCCTAGAAACGTAGGCATCTAGCCTCACTGGCATAGATAGACAGGCGATTGAACTTGATCTCATACTCGTTGACCGTCTGTTCTGCCCCCTGTTGTAACCCCAAAAACTCTCGTTTCAACTGGTCCTGGTATGCCTCAAAAACAAACTTCCTTCGGAACATCTCCATGAACTGATTTCATGGTATAGTGATAGGCGTCGGCAAATCTCTGGTTGCAGACTCCCACCAATCAACGGCAACTCCTCTGAACGTAGCAGCGGCATACCTGGAGGTGTGACCCGCCTAGACCAGAAAATAACCAATATACCCCCTTACCTTTATTTCTTGTCCGATAACTCGAGGATAAATCCGGCTTTTCTGAAGATTCCTGGACCCGAAAAATCCCAACTTTGGTCCGTAAAATCCGCGGAAAAATTTCAAACGTGGGACAAGGCTCAGTTTCGGAATCCGATGCTCAAGTTACCATAAATTAATTATCCAAGATTAATTTTAATGGTAAATCACTGTAAAGTAACTTAAACAGTCCCAGGTAAAAATGTTTTTACCGGAGCTGTTACATAAATTCTATGGTGCTCACTGCGTACCAAATCATATCCCACTTGGTACATAATATGGCCCACATTTATTAGCCACAACATCATCATAATTGAAACAAAATAACCTGATTTGTGTTTTCGTTTACACCATGGATGAATTGGAGTGGTAGCCGAAGGAAGAAGAAGAAAAAGAGAGAGGAGGGCGATAATATAGGGAAGAAAGTTAAAACAATAAATGGTAGAGCAAAAATTGAATTGCCTTAAAGAAACTATGTAATTAATGTATTTAAATTATGATTATATGGCTAATAAAAATGGGCCATATTATGTACCAAGTGATATGACATGGTACGCAGTGAGCACCATAGAATTCCTCAACATTTAGGTGTTTCTTATGTTGCTAATCATACCTTCAAGTAGTATTTTGCCAATCCTTGCAGATAACGAACCCAAAGTCCCTCTCCTTGCATTGTGGGTAAGATTCTTCATCCAAAGGCATGATGGGTAAGATTCTTCATCCAAAGGCGAATGGTAGTCCTTGTCCGGATGGAAGGAATATCCGCATGCCGTCCTTTTTTTCTAGGTGGTCAAGGGATTATGTGCAGAAGGCTCTGGATGATAGGAGGGCTGTGAATATCTTTGTGGAGAATATTCCGGCTAGCTGGTGTGCCTCGGATGTTTTTAAGGACATGTCTAAGGTAGGTAAGGTGCTTGACGTGTTTATTCCAGGCAAGGTGAATACGGCTGGTATCAGGTTTGGTTTTGTGAGATTTGAGTGTGCTGAGAAAGTGGAGGTAATGGTGGAGAAGAATAACAAGTCCATGGTTGTTAATGGAATGATGGTGGCAAACGTGGCGCG
>JAKUCV010001475.1:4188-23834 GCA_028386065.3 Turnera subulata | reverse complement strand
ATAAGGGTAATCATTGGGTATATGCCGAGTATGTAGTGGGTTTTGATTGATCAAGAGGGGATTCGTCCGACCCATATAACGGGTATATTATCGTATGGTTTCTTGATAGAGTTGAACTGTTAAATGCATGGCCATGCTCGGATTAGGTGATATGGTGATATCACGGGTATCCGTTTTATACAGTTAACTCGGGGATCAATAAACATAGATTAAACTAATACGAGATTGACATATTCCATGTCTCGTGTTTGATCTTGATAATGGGACGAAGGGACGATGACATATTTCGAGGCATAGAGAATCAGTACTGATCTTGTCGTTCGGGTAGCAATGATGTGTTGCTAGACGCCGCTCTTTGCTTATAATTGTAAAATGAGAATTTTACAATTATTGTCGGACGTTATAAGTGCCTACAGGGTCACACACATAGAACCATTGATTCGGGCAAGTGGTTGAACCGTGGTTGGACCATGGTTGGACCGGATGTGGTTGGACCGTGGTTGGATCATGGTTGAACCAGGGTCGTTTTGGGTGGTTGGTTTGCTGAATGTCAGCATAATTGAGCCCCCTTTTAGTGATGAGTTGTGATAGTGCATTAGTGGGAGACAAGGGTTAGTGATTGTTATCATTTCACCACCTTTGGGGCCAAAGTGTTGGCCATTACTCCATTAATCTAATGCTATGTGTATGAGTGTGTGTGTGAGGTATTATGTTCAGTTTTTCAGACCTTAGAGGCCTGGACATCACGTTTTGACACACCCCAAAAAAAACTCAAGAAAGTCTTGAGTCCAAGTACACACTCTTCTTCTTTTTTGAGAAAAAAGGAAGAACACCAAAAGACAACAAGCCTTTTGATGAGTGGAGTGAGTCATCAGATCATCTTCTTCCTGTCCTTCCTTTCTGAGTTCTTGAGAGGGTCTTGAGAGCTCTTGAGGTTTTCAGCACATACACTTCTTCTTTGAGAAAGAAAGAAGTATAGACACCACAATCATAGCTCCCGGAATTTTTGTTGCTAGCACATCAGTCCGGGAGTGCTCGGAAGTTGGATCGTGTGACGATTCTACCTTGATCGCGGTTCGTGTGGATACCATAGAGGGGCGAGGCTTTTGTCTGGCTCTTGCTGATTCGTTCTAGCAATTAGGTGAAAGACCCTAATCTTTCAGGTACGAAAATTTTGTTATACGGTTTATGCATGCTTCACTTGGTTCTTGGTTAAGTTTCCATATTTCCGCTGCATATTGTGCTTAGTATATGAATGTCATATAGCTTAGGAAACTTACACAAACCGACCAAAAACCATAAATGTACCTGCTATAACCTCTGGAGCATCAGCAGCCTCCTCCCGGGTGATGGCATAAACCCTAAGAGCTGCAACAGACTGAGTCGCACCCTCGCAATTCGGAGCTCCAGAACTCCCACGACCTCGACCCTGCTATCCACCACCCCTGTTCGGACTAGAAGAAACAGCACCATTAGCCACAGAACTCTTTACTGTATACTGGGAACCACTGCCACCACTATCCTTAATCCACTTGTAGCAAGATGACTTCTAGTGTCCCGGCTTATTGCAATACCAGCATGTACCTGAGAATCGTGCTGAGAAACCCCATCCCTGAGAGCCAGACTGATAGGACCGTCCTCCCGAGGATCTGTCTGGTCCACCTTGAAAACTTTGCCCTAGAAACTTCTTCGAACCTAGGTAAGAAGAACCCTGTCCACCAGAATAATCTGCACCTCCGGCATCACAATACTACCTCTTCTGTCCTGAAGCAGATGACTGCTTCCTCTGCTCGGCTGTCCGAGCCTCCTTCCCGATCAACTGAACTCTGTCAGCATAAAAAGCAGCCTCACAAACTGCCTCCCAAGTCTTGTGCCATCCACCAGCCACAGCTAACGCCAACTCTGTACGTAAGCTGTTAACAAACCGCCTACACTTAGTCACCTCATCGGGCACAAACTCCCTAGCATAAGAGAGAAGGATGCGGAACCGAATCCTGAAAGCTGATACAGTCTCATCTAGACCCTGCTTCACCTCAAGAAAATGCTTATTTTGCTCCTCTAGAAAACCAACAGTAAGAAACTCCTTGTAGAATTTCTCCTTGAAATCCTCCCAAGGCATCTCCACAGGCTTCGGTAGGTTGGCCACAAGTTCCTACCACCATGTCAATGCATACCCCGTGAACTTGTGTGCCGCAAATCGAGCCCTCTGCTCAGGTGCACAGTTGAACTTCTCCAGAACATTCTCCACCTGGCGGAACCAATCATCAAACTCCTTGGCTTTGCCCTCTTCACCAGAGAATTCCTTCACTGCTGACTTATCCATGTGTTTGTAACCACTCTCCATACCACCTGCCGCTGCAGGTGCTATCGGCTAGGCACCCTGCTGCTGCTGCTGGAACTGATGGAACTGTTGCCACTGCAAAAAGGCCTGACACTGCTGGAACGCTGGGTCCACAACAGGTGGTACGGGTGGCACAACATTCTGTCCTCCACCTGCAACATTATTCCCTATTGCATTGTTGTTCTCCTGACGAACGGGAACCTGCATCACCGACACATTGTCGGAGACATGAGTAGCGGCGTCAACCTCGGCATTGTGCTGCCCCTGGTGATCCATATCAATGCCTATATGAATGCAAATGAGTCAAAACACTTTTAAAGTTATAAATCTGGAAACAGGCTTAAACAGAAATCACTTTGAAAACAAAGTTTAAAACACTTTTAAAACAAAGGATCTGAAGCCTGCTCCGCTACCAAGCTGAAAGACCCGTGTCCCAATTTTAAAATAAAATACTTAAAGACAAAGAAATTACCAAAATATCCCTGAAACCCAGGATACGAAATCCAATATCAAAACATTATCTGGAAAGAAATTCTTAATATTCCGAGATGTCATAAAGAACAAAAACAAACCGGCTTAACAAGCCACAAGTCAACCTGGCATCCTGCCGATACATCATCAATTATCAAATCTCGGTAACCCGCCGATAAAATAATCAAGACCAGTAATGACATCTCAACAAAATCCAATGCAGCGGAAGAAATAATCAAAGTAAAAACATGGGAAATAAAACGATATGCATGTCGACTCTATGGATCCAACCGGGAGATGAAGCACAGCTACCTGCTGGGATATCCACGTCCGTACTCCGGAAAGGAAGAAAGAGACTGCACGCTAACTAAGAGTCTGAAAAACAACGTTGGCGATTATGTGAGTCGCCTACTCAGTGAGCAGTATGAATCTAATTATGTAGGTGTGCAAAGCAAGTTCGAAAGGAAAGTAGAGATACAAACACGAGTAGGCAAACACAAAACAACCAGTACTAACATGCCAACCACATAAGGCAAACAGTTCATATTTCTCATCTGATGTGTGTTAAGTTTTCTTATTATTTTTATTATTCAGGGCCCCCTACTGTACACTATTCTTGTTCATAAATTATGAGTTCATATGTGCCAAAAGTTGTGATTTAACAGGGTTGTGTGATTTATCAACTCAATCAAGTATCCGGGTCTCCGACCCACAGCACATCACATAAATCCCCCAAAATCATTCCACATGTTATATACCATAACAATCAAAAAGTCGTGCTCATCCAGCAAATAGTAACACATAGGCACACAATACGGATCACAGCATGTTAGCAAACAGGGCATGCAACTCAAACAGACCAATCTAACAAGCTCATGCATACAAACATAAAAAGACGTATAAAGTCACCTCAATGACGGTTATCCTGTGGAGCCTTCCCCAAGAAAGATCCACCAGCTCACGAGGTATTACCCGTGCCTGAATACCGGCACACACAAATATTACAAAACAATTACAACCAAACCGTGCATGCATGATAACTAAATATTTAACTGATTAGAATCTAACCCAACCTACCCGGTTAAGTAAGTCCAGGGTCTAAGCCAAAAGGTAGCTCCAAAGAGTTTGGGACCTAAGGTGCTCCGGGCTTAGGCCCAACTAAGTCCATAAATAATTCCCGGGCCTAAAGCCCATTATGAAGTTGGGCTTAAAGCCCGTTACCCAAGTCCAAAGGTCGTCCAATTAAGTCATTGGGCCTCAAGCCCATATCTTAAGGTCCGTCAAAGTCTCAAGTTCTTTTAAGTCAGTTAGTTGAGCGTGGGCCCGGTTTTCCCTAAATTCTGTTCCAAGGTCATTCCCGAGCCCAAGTGTTCCCGGCCTATGGTTCTACCTTTGTCAGTAAATTCCCGGCTACACACACTTACATCCCAGCACACGGTATTCCACTAAATATCTTAAATGTTTAAATGTACAAGTTTTCAAAACAACGAATCATATACAAATAGTTGAACCCGGGACTAGGCCGGAATTTACCGTGCAAAAGCTGAGAAGAAATTCCGTCTGCCGGAACAGTACCCGAGCCCTCGCGGGAAATTCCCGAGCCTCGCCGGATTCCGGTGACCTCGCCGGAAAATCCTAAAAACTGCCACAATCCAACAACAACAACATTCACTCCATAAACCCACGGCAGGCAACATCACAAATTAAAGAAAAAGAAACGGGCAGATTGGATTCTTACCCGAACACTCGCTGCCCAAACTGAACTCGTCGCCGACCAATCCCGTTTTTTGCAGCCACCCCGTCCGAGACCACCATCAACACTCAACAGCAAACCCGGCGACCCACTGCAGAAAACAACACCAACACACACAAACAACACAACAATCCGCCACCGCCATGACGAGCCCAGCCGAGAACAGCGACAACCGCACCCCATCCGCCGTCAACCAACCCACGCCATCAACACACCAACAACAACCACAACCACCACCAAGGAAACCCACACCAATTAACACACAACCTAAATGAGTAAAAGAAAAAAAAATGAACAAGAGAAGAGGACGACGACTTACCGACGGTAACGAGAGCAGGCTTTAACGGACCCCTGTTCCCGTCGCCGCGGCACAAGCCTCCACGAACCGTCCTCCCACGGCAAGTGCTCGTTGGCGGCGGCGAAGCAAGAAGGAGAAGATGGGAAGAGGTGGTGGCGGCGGCTTTGTGAGCTCAGGTAAGGAAGGCCGAGAAAAGAGAGGAAGAGATAAGGGATGGTGAGAGGTAGGGGTGTCGGTGCAGCCGGAAAAGGGAAAGAGAGAGGGAGAAGGGAGAGAGGAAAAGAGAAGGAGAGGGAAGAAGGAGAAGGGAGGTGCCGTCGGGAGAGAAAGAGAGGAAGAAGAGAATAGAAAAGAGAGAAAGAGGAGAAAGGGAGAGCGGGTTTTTAGGGTTGGCCGGCTCAGCCCCGAAACGACGTCGTTTTGGACTGAGGCGCGGTCAACCCACTTCAGTCAACACGCGCAGTTGGGTTTTTTTTTTTTTTCAAAGTTTCAAAAAGACATAGTTTCGATTGAAGCCTCAACAAGTCCCGTGTTTCACCCCGAAACACATTCCAACATCAACGAAACCCGAGGCATGAAAATTCCCAACTTGAAATTGACATTTCCAAAGAAAATAGTTATTTTCCATAACCAGAAACTCGGAAAACTATCAAGGGTAAAATTGGAATAAAATTCCGAAAATTCCGTAAATCAAATTATGAAAATCCGGGGCGTTACACACCACGTACACTTGCATTTTATAATTGCACAGTCTCGACCCAACACGGATGGGTGCCTGGCACCTTCCCATCTGTGATGAACCCCCGATCCCATAACTTTGGTTCGCCATGACCATGTAGCCTAAAGGAGACATATTAAGGTTTTTCCCAAGTTTTGTCCTTAATATAACTTGGGTGGCGACTCCAATGTTATGGGATTGACCCGAGGAAGAAGGTGAAAGGATTAGGTGAATAGGCCCAAGTGATTTTGGGTCGGGTATTCACAACAGTATGCAATATTTGGTTTCTTGTCATACCCGATCTCATAGGGTGTCTTCTCAATCAAATGACGCATAGAAACTCTATTTAAAATGTAGCATGCTGTGTTCACACCCTCTGCCCAGAAATGTGTAGGTAACCTATGCTCATTAAGCATGGTTTTAGCCATTTCTTGCAAGGTTCGATTCTTCCTTTCAACAACCCCATTTTGTTGAGGTGTTCTAGGAGTCGAATAAGTGTGGACTACGCCACTTTGTTCACAGAAGTGATTGAAGATAAGATTATCAAATTCTCCTCCGTGATCACTTCTTATCTTTGAAATCTTATAACCTTTTTCATTTTGTAGACGCCTAACAAGAGTTCCAAATTCAAAACATGTATGATCCTTTTGAGAAAGAAACAAAACCCATGTATATCTTGAGTAATCATCAACAATGACAAATACATATCTCTTACCACCTAAACTTGTTGTCCTCATAGGACCAAATAGCTCAACATGTAATAGTTCAAGAGGCCTAGATATAGAGATATCATGCTTGGGTTTAAAGGAACTTTTAACCTGTTTTCCAAGTTGGCAAGCACGGCATGTTGCTTCCTTCTCATAATTTAGTGCTGGCAATCCTTTCACCAACATTTTTGTTGATAATCTGGAGATTAGGTCCAGGTTGGTATGTCCAAGCCTTCGGTGCCACAAAGTTGGTGTTTCTGTTCTTGCACTTAAACACTTAAGCTCATGGTTAGTAGCATTTTTAAGCTGTGTTTGGTTTTGTGACTTGGCCTGGACTTAAAGTCCAGACCATTTAGCTATTTAGCCTGGCCTTGGGTATGGGCTAATATGAGCCCACACCACTGTTTGGTTATGTGATTTCGAGCCTGGCCAAGACACTAAGATCACTGGTATGATGTTTGGTTGACCGGGATCTACACTTGGCCTAGAAAAGCATTTGACATGTTTGCCCTGATTTATAGTTTTAAAATTGTCTAAGTACATAACATAACAACGCACAATACCAATAATTGAAGACAGAATTTTGTTTTTAAACCATATTTCCCAACAACATCCATTAATAATATTATTTTTTACATAAACTTTTTCATTATTATTTTAATTACGCTTTTTCTAACGGAATTGTTCAAAAAAATGAATATAAATGGATAGTGAAATGTTGAAAAAAAAAATGGATAGTGGAATGGAAAGAAAAAGGACGAAGGTATAAGAAGAGTTATTAACAATTGTATGACGAATTTCACCAAGATCAATGGTTAATTTTGACCTTGAAGAGCTAGGGTTTGAATTTGGGGTTTTTCGAATTACATGTAACAGAGGGCAATCACAAAGAAGAAGAAGAAGGAAATAGAAGAGAAAGAAGCAGAGGGAAGGCTCTTGGGTAATTGGTGGTGGCGATTGAGGAGAGTGGAAGAGCTAGGGTTTCAATTTAGGGGTTTTCAAATAAAATGAAACATAGGGCAATCACAAAGAAGAAGAAGAAGGAAATAGAAGAGGAAGAAGCAAAGGAACAGCGAGAGATGGGTAATCGGTGGTGGCAATTGAGAAGAGTGGAGGGGCTAAATTTTTGGCTTTGATTTGGGATTTCAAAAACCCACAGAGAAGAGATAATCGGTGAAGAAGAAGAACAAAAAGAAGGCGGAGGAGGAAGAGGAAGTAGACGAGGAAGAAGAAGAAGCAGACGTCAATCAATTGAGCCGATTTTTGGTGGTGGAGATTTCGGCGAGGAAAAAGCTTCAGGGGAGGGAACTTACCAGTATCAGGGGAGAGAAAGAGAGTATCGAGATCTGAACTGTTATTTTTCTTACTGATTTTTTGCTTTTATTTGGCGGGAAATTTTCGGGTTAATGGTGAAAGGGCAGGGACATTTTTGTCCATAAAAAAATGAAGGCCAATCCCGCGGACTCGAGTCTCACCCTCTACCGAGGGACTCGAAATCGCGCCCAAGTTCCACGCTCGGGGAACTCAAGCCCAATACCGTTTTCAAGGCCATCTCGCTTTTTTGTCTAACAAACGCTGGGCTTTGTATCAAGTCCAAGTCCGAAGCCCGAGTACACCAATCCAAATGCAGCCTAAAGGATATAGAGCAGATGTTACCTTTTCTGGTACCAGTAAAAACCACATTTTTATCAACCGAACAAACTAAACATTTTGATGCTTCAAAAGTAATTTTATATCCCTTGTCACATAATTGACTCACACTTAACAGATTATATTTAAGATTATCAACAAGCAACACATGTTCAATAGAAGGGGTATAATCAATATTACCAAACCCGAGAATCTACCTTTTGGACTTATCCCCAAAAGTTACCTTTCCTCGGCCTTTCTTGGTTAGGGATGAGAATTTGGATATTTCACCAGTCATATGCCTTGAACATCCACTATCTAATATCTAGATTTGGTTCCTTTCGGAATCCACACATACCTAGCATTTTCTACTCTCTTTTTAAGCATGCAATTTCGAATGCCACACCCATATCTTCCACAATAATAACATGTAATATTAGGTGCATGATAATGAGTGTACATGTTCTTCCTAGAAGTATATCCATATGTGTTCCTTCGGTATTGATATGGTTGCTTTCTATACTCTGGTTTGTTAGCAACCAGATCCTGCCTAAAGTACTTCCTCATCCTATTTGGTTTGTTAACAACCAACTTTGGTCTCTGTGACATATTTGAGCTAGGAGTTGTAGTTTTCACAGACATATATGATTTTTTATAAACTCTATGTGGGAGGTGTTAGGTTTATATGGCACACTAGATTCAGCCCTAACAAATTGCACAGAATGATTTGGCTTGTCAAAAACCACATCTGTACCACCTAATCCTTCTTTTTGTGCCGAGTGCCTTTGCTGTCCTAACAGCAAGATTGTTAGTTCCACTAGTGAATTGCTCAAGAGAATATTTCAGGTCAGTGACATGTTTCTTAAGAGCATCCTTCTCTTTTGTTAGCATATTGCTCATATTACTCTTACTAGAAAAAATCTTTTTGAGTTCATCCTAAGCATTCTTAAGAGCGATTTTCTCACTTTTCAAATCATCGCAAACTTTCATAACACCAGAGTTGGCTAGCCAAAGTTTTTCATTTTCATTCTTACAGGCTTCATCATCAAACTCAAGCAAGTCAATTTTTTTCTTATACTCTTTATTCCTCATAAAAACTTGCTTATATTTGATGTGCAACTCATCAAATGCTTCAAGTATGTGACACCCCGAGGTCTATGAAGGCAGGAAGTGTGCGCCGGTGCCGGGAAGAGCATGGACAAGGAGCGGCTTCTGGCAGGCTTCTAGACGGAGGGGAACGGGAATGAACCGATTTACACCGGAATAGGAGAGATCCTGAGACTGTGTATGAAACGCCCCGACCCGCATTTACCGTACACAGTAAACATGTGTCGGAACTGTAACAACCCAACCAAAATCAAACCCAGCATACAGTGTACACATCTAAAACCCGGGCCCAACAGCCCAAAATAGGAAGCATCAAAAATAACAAAACCGGCCCAATGGCCCAATAATGTCAATAAAATGCACAGCGGAAGACTTAACAACTCACTAAGCACTGTATGCGACATAGATGCAAACTATGGATCCAAGTCCTGTCCAAGGGATAACGCTGCAGCCTGTCTGGAATGCACCAAACCTGTACCAAAAGTAACTCATCCTACGGGATGAAAGCCCGCAGGTGAGGGGTGAGTCCGAAGTGCTCACCGACGAAGGAAAGACAATCAATATGCACACTAAAATTACTCAAGGTCCAAAAATAGGTAAAAACCACCAAAATACACCAAATCAAAAGACTCAAATAAAATCCAATTTTCCAATTTTATCTTTTCGGGCCCCGTCACGGATAAGCTAGGGTCAGACCTGGTTATCAACACATTCCAGGTGCCAGACCAAATCAGAGAACCCAGGGATCGACATCCCAAAAATACGAACCCAGGGATAGACATCCCAAAAATAATCACGGGATAGACATCCCAAGCATAGACATGCTTATCACAAGAACCCAGGTCAAGGCCACCACGAAACAGTCTTAAACCATCGAGTCGTACCACTACTTACCACGTGGCAATTATATTATCATCAACAAAATCACAGGGATCGACATCCCTAACCAAAATACCGGGATAGACATCCCTATCCAAAAATCAAGGATCGACATCCTTGTCACAATTCATTCATTATTCCATTTTATTTAGTGCCAAAACGACTCAAGGATAAACGTTCAAAAACCAATCACAATACTGGGATAAACATCCCGACAACAATCAAGACAATAGGATAAACATCACGAACCAAACCACAGCAAATGGAACATGCAATAATCAACAAACACAATAACCGAGTAATATAGGCACATATCGAAGGAAATCCATCCTCACCTTGGCCAATTACTCAACTCCGGAAACAATGACCGGTCCGACGCCGGCTCCTCGAGAAACTGCCCGATGTCCAAACCTATACCACAAGACAATGTATACACATAAATGCACATAATCGGTATACTATGATGCCAAAACTGCGAAATACCCCATCCCGGTTCATATCCGTTATTATTATCTTTTACCGAAAATATTATACCGTACGTATTTCCGAATATAATTTCGGTACCATACTTTAATTAAAATTCTTTTAAAAAATATTTTCATAAATTAATTATACTTCCCAAAATATAATTTCCAAGTATTATTATCTTTAGAAAACTCCATTTTCAGAAGTATAACCTTATAAACTTATTTTCTGAAAATAATTACGAATTTATAAATACACATTTATATTTCCAAATACTTTCCCAAACAATTATAAATCAACATAATTGTATATATATTTTAGAAATGTATCTATATATATTTTCCAAGAATAATAGCACATACATATTGTATTCCAGAGAAATAAAAACATATAATTAAAATTTCCAGAAATATTTTCAAGGCATATATATATTTTTCAAACTAACCATAATAATAATTTACAAACAAAACATAATTATCTTAATTTGAAGAATCAAAGTATATATATTTTCTAAACCCCAAACCCAGAATATTACATATAATTTTCCAAAATAATATTTACCATTTTTTTCCAGAAATTAATTAACAGAGATTAATTATATATATATATTATTATTTTTTTTAAAAAAAAGAAAAGATCCGGACTGCAACCCAACCCAGGCGTGACCCGGCCGAGGAAACGGGCAAACCCGACTCACCTAGCAGGTATAGGGGCGGCGGCGCGATGACAGCGCGAGGGAAGGAAAGGCGAGCACAGCAGGGCGTGCGGCGGACGAAGGCGACGTGAAGGAGGCCGGAAGCTGGGCGCGGCGGCTGAGCAGTAACACGGAAGAAGCAGATCCGCCGGGTCTGCTCGCGGGTCGACGGCGCGTTGCAGCGTTTCGGTGGACGGAAAGCGACGGAGGCAGCGGGGCTGAGCTCGCGACGGCACAGCGAGCGTGCTGCTGGGGTCAGTGTCGTGCACGGCTGACCGGAGCTTTTCGAGGTGAACAGCAACAGGGGAGGCTTCGGGTGGCGGCACTGTTCACACTATTTTTTTTATTTTTCTTTCCTTTTTTTCTATTTTCTTCCTTTTTTTCTTCTTCTGTTTTTTCCCTATTTTCCGATTTTCTTCTTCTTTTTTTTTATTTTCATTTCTTTTTTTTTTCCCCCTCTCACTATTTTTATTTCATTTTATTTTTCTTTTTTTTCTTCTCTTCTTCTTTTTTTTCTTCTTCTTTTCTTTTTTTCTCTCTTTTTTTTTCCTCTCCTTTTCTCTCTTTTCTTCTTCTCTCTTTTTTTTTTCTTTCTCTTTTTTCTCTTCTCCTCTGCCTCTTCACCGATTCCTCCTTTTAAACTGTTTTTTTACTGTACAACATGTGAATCCTTGTCTGCATTATTAAGCGAGTCCGATCCGGACAAGAAAATAACTGATACCCCCTTAGTTATTTTCCGGTGTGATTTTTCTGAAAATTCCGGGACCCGAAAAATACCAACTTAGGCCCAAAAAATCCACTGAAAAATCACGAGCGCGGGAAAACTCTCGGTTTCGAAAAACGACGCTCGATTTACCTTGAATTAATTACCCAAGATTAATTCAACAGTAAATCACGGTAAAAAACTTTTACAGTCCCGACAAAAATCAAAAATTTACCCGGGCTGTTACAGTGTAGGGATGGGGCAGCACAGTTAGGGCGATTTCGAGGTTGTACAGGTATGGGACTGTACAATTGAGAGTAGCTTAAACTGTTTGATGGGTACTAACTATATCAACAAGGTGCACCTACCTTTTCGGTGCTCATTCTAGAAAAACTCCAAAGTTAAACGTGCTTGACTTGGAGCAATTCTATGATGGGTGACCTCCTGGGAAGTTTTCCCCGGAAACGTGCGAGTGAGGACAAAGCACGTTGGAAAGGTCCCGTGTTGGTCTGTAGTGACAGTCGACAAGCCGGGACGCTACAGTTGGTAGCGGAGCTCCAGGACTCCTCTAGTACGGTGCAGGGTTCGGGGACGAACCTAGCAGAAGTTGGTGGGCCTGTGACACCCCGGGGTCTATGAGGGCGAGAACTGTACGCTGGTGCCGGGATGAGCATGGACAAGGAGCGGCTTCTGGCAGGCTTCTAGAGGGAGGGGCACAGAAATGAACCGATACACACTGGAATAGGAGAGATCCTGAGACTATCTTGGGATGGGCTGCACAGTTAGGGAAATTTCAAGGTTGTACAGGTATAGGACTGTACTATTGAGAGTAGCTTAAACGGTTTGATGGGTACTAACTATATCAACAAGGTGCACCTACCTTTTCGGTGCTCATTCTGGAAAGACTCCAAAGTCAAACGTGCTTGACTTGGAGCAATTCTAAGATGGATGACCTCCTGGGATGTTTTCCCCGGAAATGTGTGAGTGAGGACAAAGCACGTTGGAAAGGTCCCGTGTTGGTCTGTAGTGACACTCGACAAGCCGGGACGCTACAAAGTAATTCATCAAGATTAAAGTCAGTAGAATCAGTTACCTCATATTCTTCATGTGCCATGAAGCAAAGATTTGTCTCCTCCTCCATGTCAAAATTATTGGAGGAATCAAAATGTAACACCCCGGATTTTCATAAAATAATTTACGGAAATTAATTTTTGAATTTTATTCCAATTTTACCCTCGAGACTTTTTCGGGTATTTATGATCGAGGAAAGTACTCTATTTCCTTGGGAATATTAGATTTTAAGTTGGAATTGTTTGTTGTCGGGGTTTCGTTGAAATAAAACGTGATTCGGGGGGGAAAACAAAGTTTATTGTAGTTTTTAATAAAACTACGTCGTTTTGGTATGAAGGAAAAGAAAAAAAAAACAAAAACAAAAACAACCACGCCGTTGACTGAGTAGGGCGAGTTGACCAAGCCAGAGACCAAAACGATGCCGTTTTGGCCTCGGCTGGCATACAAGCCCTAACTCTCCTTTCTTCTCTTTTCTTTTATTCTTCTTTTCTTCCCCACTCGTTTCTCCCCGAGCCGCCCACAGTCCTCACCCAATGTTCTTCTCCAAGTGCACTAAATCTATTCCTCTTCTCTCACTGACACTCCTTTCTTCTTCTCCTTCCTCCTTTCGAGCCGCCGCCGTCGAGATGCCATCGCCTCCAATCTTTTTTTTTCATGTTGTCGCCATCTTCACCTTTCTTTCTCTTCGAGCCGGCGTTGTCACCGTCGCTGAAAACCAACGGGGGCCGGACGAAGCCTGTGCGAAGAGGGCTAGGCTTTGACAGCCTCCGCACGCGAGCAACTCCGAAGGACGGCGGGCTCAAGCAGTCGCCGCCGCCGCTGACGACCGTAGGGTAAGCCTTGACGCCCTTCTCCTTCCTCCGTTTCTTCTTTGTTTCGGTGGTGCATGGGATTAATTGTTTTGGTTTGATGTCGATGGTGGGGTGGAGTTGTATTTGTTGTTGTTGTGGTTGGCTACGGCTGGTGATTTCTTGTGGATGTGTGGTGGTTCTTTGTGATTGGTGGTGGGTGTTGTTTCGTTGGGTGGTGGTGGTTCGGTCTATGTGTGTGGGGGATTCCATTTTCGGATTTGTGTTGTTCAACGGAGTCAGGCCGTTTCAGGTCTTGACTGTGCGACTTGTGACTATCCTGTAAGTGGTTCCGGCAACTTTAATTATTATAATTTCTTTTCTTTTTCTTGGTTGTTTGATTCTGGGCTGGCTCGGTTGTTTGGTTAATGTGTGTGTAGAAACATTGTGTAAAGTCCAAATGGTAGTTCTGGGGCATATATGGTTGCGGGGCTCATTGTTTATTGTAAATTGACAACAAGGGATTACATGTTTATGGAACCTCAAATATACAAAATCAACATATCGACTTCTAAGTAATTTCCTGAGTTTTCTTTTGGAGGTTCATTAAATGGTTTCACAAGAATAATACAACTTGTCTGGGTTCAAGCGAGAAGTAGAATAATGAGTTGACACTATGGGCAGAATGTTTTTGCCATGTTTTAGGGAATAAAGCTTTAATGTATTTAATACTGCAAATGTACTATACTAGAACAATTGTCTTTATCTATAGTGATGCTCTTCTACACGTCAAATTCATTGTGCGACTTAGGTCTTTTCTTTTAAATGAACTATCATCTTTATGCATACGCTCCACTCGGCTAAATGACATGATATATTCAAGGACTGTGTTATAAAATGACTTTAAATCACAAAAGGGATTTCTAGTTTTCTAATAGTTTTATGAGACTCAAGCTTGGACCCTGGTCTGTATATACCCACGTGAGGTTAAGGATTGTTATCACAAAACTAAGTTAGCTAGTGTATAGCATGCATCTCTTTACCTCGTGATTTGTTGTGTAATTGTGTTTGGGTTATAATTATAGGAACCCGGTAATGTCGAGGTAGGGGATGGATTTATCTTTCAAGATGTTTCTATGATCCAAGTGAGGACTTATAAACCTTTGTATGCATTACTGCCTACAATGCTCGGTTAATTGTCTTGGTATATAATGTGGTATTATTTGTTTGGTCTTGAATGCTGTATGCATGCTTGCCTGTTGTGCTGATGTTGCTATTTGCAAAGTGAATTATGTTGATGATACCTATGACGTGGTGTGCCTGATTATGTGACCTGTTGTCTGATGTGATGTATTGTGCCTGTCTAGCATGACTTGTTTGGTTATGATAAGGACATGAGGTATAGATTTGTGGTTTGTGTGGTGGACTATGGGCTGGGGGCCCGTACTTGAGGATAAGATATTAAATCCACACAACACTGTTTGATCATAACTTATGGTACAACTCTTAAAGCATTATTGAGAACAATGAACTATAATAATTCTACTATGGGGCTGTTGACCGGTTGGTTCGAGCGGGAAGTGATACCCCTCGGGATTTTATGTGGTTAGCATATGGGTCTGTTATGACCGGTTCTACCTCCCTCCTTCTACCTCCCCCTTTCTACCTCGCTCTTTCTCTCTGTCTTTCTCTCTCTCTCTCTCTCTCTCTCTATGGATATGTTTGGGCTTCGTGCTTGGTTTATTTGGGCTTATGCCTGGTTGTCTCATGAGACGGGACCGAGCTCGACGCACACAGTAGAGGGCCCTAATATAATATTTAAACCTAATAACAAGGACAATAAAATAAGTAACGATAAGTGATGGTTGAAGTCTGGTGATGTCTTGTGTTGTGTATTGTGAATTGTTTTGTGCACTCTGTTTGCTAATGCCTATTGCTGGTGTATTTGTAGTTGATTTGTAATTGTATATTATTGGTTTATTTGTTTGCGGTGAGACAGTGGTTGGTCTCACCCCCTCACAGACTTTTACAGGTTAGCTGTTCGTTGAGCAGTGGTGCATATCAGCAGGTGGCGGTGCTTTCCTCCTCCAGTCAGATCCATAGGGTGCATTACATTCATATTTGTTTATGTATTTGTCTTCCGCTGCATACTCGAATTGTATTACTCATTGTATGATATATTGCATAATTATATGATGATTATCTTATTTATGTCGTATCCCGGGTGGAAAGGGCAGTTCAGTCTTTTCACATGCTTTAATTGATTTAATTAGATATTTTGGGATACGGGTGTCCTGTCGATGATCTTTGTGTCCCGGGATTGATAAGGGCAATTTGGTCAATCTATAATTAATTTATAACTTATACAAATAAATTGGGACACGGGCGTTTCACAAAATCATCCCAAGCGGCCATCGCTTTTGTTACTATGGTTTTTAAAAAACCAGATCTTCCCTTCTTTTGGTAAGGGCATTTTGATTTGATGTGCCCTTGAAACGCCCGTGTCTCAATTTATTAATATAAAATAGAATTTAAATATAAAATGACTAAATTGCCCTTATCATTCCCGGAATACGAAAATCATCAACATCATGGACAACATTTAATCAAATAATAAATAATACAATGGAATCAAGTACGCAGTAGCAACATGCATGCAATGAACCCTATGGATCCGACCCGAGGAGGAAAGCACCGCCACCTGCTGATATGCATCACTGGTCAATGAGCAGTTAACCTGAAAAAAAGACTATGAGGGGGTGAGACCAACCACTGTCTCACCGCAAACAAATAAACCAGTGTATACAAATACAAATCAACTACAAGTACACCGGCATCAGGCAACAGCAACCACAATGCACAAACAAGTCACAATACACAACACAAGTCATTATCAGACTTCAAACCATCACTTATCATTACTTATATTGTTATCATTGTTATTAGGATAAAATATTTTATTAGGGCCCTCTACTGTGTGCGTCGAGCTCGGTCCCGTCTGATCAGACAACCAGGGCATAAGCCCAAATACAATCAGGGCCCAAGCCCAAATACCATCATAGAGAGAGAGACAGACAGAGAGAAAGAAGAAGGTAGAAAGGGGGAGGTAGAAAGAGGGAGGTAGAACCGGTCATAACAGACCCATATGCTAAACCACATATACCATGCAAAACCGCATGAAATCCCGAGGGGTATCACTTCCCGCTCGAACCAACCGGTCAACAGCCCCACAGTAGAATTATTATAGTATTTTATTCTCAATTATGCTTAAAGAGTTTCGTGTACCATTACATATGATTGTCCAGGTTTGTGTGGATTTTACATCATATTCTCAAGTCCGGGCCTCCAGCCCATAGTCCACCACACGAACCACAAAACCATATATCACGTAACACACAAAACAAGTCATACTCGACAGGCATATTATACCACACCGGTACACAGTTCATATAGTCATGCACACTGCATCAGAGACATCATCAATAAAATACAAGGTATAAGCAAGAACATCCGCAAAGCAGGCAAGCATGCATACAGCATTCAAGGCAAAACAAATAGTACCACTCTATATACCAAGACAATTAACCGAGCATTGTAGGCAGTAATGCATACAAAGGTTTATAAGTCCTCACCTTGGCCATAATAATTGCCTCGGAAGCCGAAGCCTTAACCCGCCTCAACATTCCTATGTCCATAACGTCCTACGAATATACACATCATATAAGATGCTTACTCATCACAAATAAATAAATGCATGCCAATGTATGATCTTGAGTTTATCCCATAGCCTAAGGCCCGTTACTAACCATCAAGGTCAAAGCCCAAACAATCTCATAATCTTAGTCCAAGACTAAAGGTCCACTTAATTAAAACATTAGGTTTAATCCTCCTTTGGGCCTAAGGTCCATATCCACAATAGTTGTCAGTTTTAATTATCCATTGGGCCTAAAGCCCATTCCCATAATAGTCACTGGGCCTAAAGCCCATTTCATTAGTCATTGGGCCTAAAGCCCATACACACTCCGCTTAACATTTATTGGGCCTAGACTCGGCCTGTTAACATAACCGTGCTCGCCGAATTTCGGTCAAGCCACGCCGAAAAATTCCCGAGCTTGTCGGATTCCGTTGACTCGTCGAAAAACTCCACAACCGCCCGAAAATCAACCCACAAAAAGCTGCCAATCCGAGCATCCAAAAAAAACAACATTCAAACAAAACAATTAAATCACAGAAGCATCAATTGAACGAACAGGTAAAAAATTAAGGAATCAAATCTTTACCCGAAAATCCCAAACCAACACTGTCCAGACCCTTCTCGGATCTGTCAAGCAAACCTCGGGCTTGCCACCGTGCTGCCCAGAACAACACACGCAAAACGTTCAGAGTACAGAGACAAAAAGAGAAGAAAGAGGGTGGAGGGTCTCGGATCCTTACCGGAAAACCCCACTGTCCTATCACTAGCTCCGACAACCGTATAATTCAAACTCGCAGCCCTGACCAGAAACACAATCCACACTGCCGAGGACAAACCCGAGCACAGCCAGAGCATCCCTGCTGTCGGCGACCTGAGCCCGGGAACACCAGCCACTGCCGTTCTATCACTGCCGGACAACACCAGCAACTGCCGCCCATCAAACACAACCAGCTCGAAGCCCCCACCAACACTCAAACACACACCCACATACAAAAAGAAGATTCGATTAGAAATCGGTACCCGAGAATGCAAAGGACGGAGGAGAAGACAGAAGAAACAAGGGAGCGAGGCTTATCATGTAACGCCCCGATTTTCGTTAATTGATTTTTACGGAATTTTTAGAATGCTATGTTGCTATCGTCATAGAATCAGCCGAGTGCATAAGTTCTTGTTTCCGTCAGACTTTTATCTTGAATATAGGTTTCTTAGTATTATGTCTAGGCTTTAGTAACTTTTCTCTACGTGCTTTTGTTTGCTATTTGACCACAAACCTTATTCTTATGAGTTAAAATTTTATCCTCTTCTTTACGACCAAGAAGGTTAGTATCAAATTCGGGGACCGAATGTTTCTAACGGGGAAGAATGTAATACCTGGCATATTGAATCTTTGTGCATATCGATATAGTTAGTATCTTAGCCCACAAATTATTTTGACCCGTTGGATTGTGTTCAAAAAAAAAACATAAAGCCCAACCCTTCCTGTAAGACACCGAGTCCTATTAGGTTTGGTGCTTTTAGGTCGGTTGCAATTTTATATATATAGGTCCCTTAAAGAGATATTAAAACCCCTATTCCTCTGCTTTTATTTCCACCGCATGCAACCACCATTAAGAAGAATTGCTGCAACCTTCTTTTGTCTTGTCGTCAATAGGTGGAAGTTTGATTGCATAGCTAATCTTGAGTAAGTTTTTAGCTCTTATTATTCTTGGCTTAGTGCTCTCTTTTGACTCTCAAGAATCGTATTTTATTTCCTTAGCTCTTAAGGGTATTTGTTCCTTAGCTATTAGGTAAAGATTAGAGGCTGGTCAGTTTTGTAGCTCGTTCGGTTGATTGTTAAATACTCTTTGGACTTAGTGGCTACGTTTCTCTTGTGAATTAGGTGCTGTGGGGATCCGGACTCAAGCTTGGACTCTGGTCTGTATATATCCACATGAGGTTAAGGATTGTTATCACAAAATTAAGTTAGCTAGTGTATAGCATGCATCTCTTTACCTCGTGATTTGTTGTGTAATTGTGTTTGGGTTATAATTATAGGAACCCGGTAATGTCGAGGTAGGGGATGGATTTATCTTTCAAGATGTTTCTATGATCCAGGTGAGGACTTATAAACCTTTGTATGCATTACTGCTTACAATGCTCGGTTAGTTGTCTTGGTTTATGAAGTGGTATTATTTGTTTGGTCTTGAATGCTGTATGCATGCTTGCCTGTTGTGCTGATGTTGCTATTTGCAAAGTGAATTATGTTGATGATACCTATGACGTGGTGTGCCTGATTATGTGACCTGTTGTCCGATGTGATGTATTGTGCCTGTCTAGTATGACTTGTTT
>JAKUCV010001474.1:0-29494 GCA_028386065.3 Turnera subulata | reverse complement strand
AAAGGAGAGCACCAAAAGGTACCCGGGTTACTTCAACCTCTACCTGTCCCAGAGTGGAAATGGGAAAAGATCGCCATGGATTTTATTAGTGGATTACCTAAGGTTGCTGGGGGATTTGATGCTATTTGGGTGGTGGTAGACAGGCTGACCAAGTCTGCACATTTCTTACCGGTTAAGAGCACCTATAACTTTGCAAAGTGGGCACAGATTTTTGTTGATGATATTGTAAGGTTACATGGAGTACCAATTTCGATAGTTTCTGATTGGGGGTCCCAATTTACATCCAGGTTTTGGCGTAGCTTCCAGGAAGAGATGGGGACACGATTAGACTTAAGTACAGCCTTCCACCCGCAGACTGATGGCCAAAGTGAGCGAGTGATACAGACATTGGAGGATATGCTGCGGGCTTGTGTGCTGAGTTACGGGGACAGTTGGAATAGGCACCTTCCATTAGTAAAATTTGCTTACAACAATAGTTACCAATCTAGCATTGGTATGGCACCATACGAAGCATTGTATGGGCGGAGATGTTGTACGCCAGTATGTTGGAATGAGGTAGGTGTAAGGAAGTTGCTTGGTCCTGAAATTGTCAAATTGACAACCGAAAAAGTGAAAATTGCCCGTGAGAATCTGGCTGCTGCCCAAAGTAGACAGAAATCTTACGCGGACAATAGGAGGCGGGACTTAGAATTTTCAGTTGGAGATATGGTTTTCCTAAAGGTGTCACCCACACAGAGAATTATGCGGTTTGGGAAGAAAGGAAAATTAAGTCCCAGATATATCGGCCCCTTTGAGATACTTGAGAGAGTTGGCCCGGTGGCATATCGATTAGCATTGCCACCAAATCTATCACAGTTTCACCCAGTATTCCATGTGTCTATGCTGCGGAAATACCTACCGGACCCATCACATGTTTTGGCACTACATGAAGTTCAGTTGGGGGAGGAAATGACCTATGAAGCACAACCTATCGAGGTCATCGATAGACAAGTTCGCAGGCTACGTAACAAAGAAGTGGCTTCGGTGAAAATTGTTTGGGAAGATGCCTCAGGGAGGGAGACGACATGGGAGCCAGAACGGGAAATGATGAACAAATACCCTCATTTATTTCCAGGTAAATTCGGGACGAATTTTAATAAGGGGGGGATGCTGTGATAACCCGTACTTGCTAGCTTGCATAATGTTTACTTGATGTGAATGTGAGCAAAAAAAAAAAAAAAATTCTGAAAGTGGTGCACTAATTAAGGTGGTTGTTCCTAATAGTCGTAATTAAGCGCTAAGTACCCGATTAGTAAGGCTAATGAGGGGTTAAGATTTTAATGTGAGGCTTAAGTGAATGGTTCTGAAAAGGGAGCAGGAGGTGGAAAGGGGAGTGGACAGGTGGTAGTTGCTGGGCTAAAGGGGGGGTGCAAGTGGCTGCTGACTAAGCTACTTGCTTAAGCCCTTAAGTAGCTAAGCAAGCACCTTAGCCACCCCTTTCTGCCCAAATTCGTGATCTGTTCTGAAGGGGGAAAAAAACTCAGTATTTTTCAAGCTCTCTGAAGTTCCTGCACATAAGAGAAGAAAGGGTAAGCTTGGGTTGGTTAACTTTGCATTTCTGGTGCTAATTGGTCTGCCTAGTGAGCTAATTGGTCATATAGTGCGCCAATTGATTGAGTTGAGGGCACAAATATGTTCTCTGCTGGTCACTAGGTTTTATCAAGGTATATTGATGGATTGGCTTGGGTGGGGTGCGCAATTGGCTCAGTTGTTAGCCAATTGGCCCCTGTTGTTGGGAATTGGCCCTAAAGTTAGCCAATTGATTCTGTGGGTTGCTTGGTTGGGTTGATGGCGCACTAATGTGTCAAAGGTGTATAGATGGTGCCAATTGGTTCCAGAAAGGGCAATTGGTTCTGGTTAGCTAACTGGTGTGCCAATTGGTGCACGCTTGGTGCGCCAGTGGGCAGGGTGTCTCTCTAGATTTTATGTAATGCACCCTAAGGTTTGTTTGAGCTTGTCAAACTAACTTTCTATGTATAAATGTGTGTTGAGCAGGTGCTGGTGACCAAGGCTTGGGAAAGGAAGAGGATAGGCCAAAAGAGGCCTAGGATTGTGTAAGTAGTGTGTATGCTTGTGTTGGATGCTTGTGTGTGTGTGCTGGGCAGTGGCCCTATTGTTGGTATTGGAAATCCTGTGATGGTTGTGGCTTTATGAATGTTGGTTTATGGAATGCCCAAGGTGGGGCAGTGCATGTGCATTCATATTCATTTGCACCCATCAATTGCATATGCATCTCATATGGAAAGGGCCAACGTGGAGTTGGCAAACTAATGGAAAGGGCCAATGTGGAATTGGCAAACATGATTGGAGTTGAGCTAATGGGCGCTGTGCGAGGGTTGGTAGCAAGTCATGAGCACTTCCATGACTCATTCGGTTAGCCTTGTAAGTGGGGCTGTGGGTTAAGGAGTCATTGTGGGCAGAGGGCTACCAAGCCTTGCAAGTAGGCCCTTAGCTCGATCCATGGCTTACCCGTGTGCCGATCACGGTGATATGGTGCTTTTGTTGAGCATTGCATGCATTAAGCATTTCATCGCTTGTATGCACATTCTCTTGCTGAGCCGTGGACTCACCCCCCTTCCACCCCTTTCTTTTCAGGTCAGGGAGAGACCAATAGACCGGTGTGGGAAGGTTCGAGCGACCAGAATCGGTAGATGATGGGTATACAGCTAGCTTGGCTTTAAACTATTTATGTGAAATAAAAGAGCTTGTGATGTATAGATGGTGCCCCTTGGCTGTAGCCAGAATTTTGTAACATAGTGTGGAGTTTGAGTGGCTGTATATGTATATATAAGTATTCTTGCCTTTGTACTTCATATTAATATTGAGCTGTGTTGTGTGTTTCTGTCGGGCTAACTTTTGCCCGTGATAAGGCTAGGCCTGAGGGTGCCAATGGCGCGCCCGCTGGTGCTCTTGGCACCTGGCCGGTCATGCCCATGGCGGAGCGTGACATGGGTGGCCTCTAAAGCCGCTCAATAAGTTGATGCCCTTGAAGGTATGTGGTCGTGTCTTTACTCCAGTTATGTTTAGTATGATTTCCTGGAATGCTAGGGGTTTGGGTGCTTTATCAAAACAGAGGAGAGTGAGGGATTTAATAGACACTGTTAATGCGAAGATTGTGTTTCTGTGTGAGACTAAGTGTAATGGTTGGCTCCAAGGTGATGTTTCTTGTCTTTGGGGAGGCGGTCCTTTTGATTTTATCATTGTTGACGCTGTTGGGAATTCGGGAGGACTTATGTTAATTTGGGATGTTGAGTTTATACATGTAACTAGGAGACTAAGTGGCAGGCATTAGATCATGATTGAGGGTGTAGCGAAGGGTAATATCAATATTGGTATTTGTGGCCTTTACGACCCTTCCACTGCGGAGGATAGATGCACTTTGTGGGAGGTGCTGCTGACCAACCTTAGAAGCTCGGATGTTCCATGGGTGTTTATTGGTGACTTCAACGAGATTCTGCTTGCTTCAGAAAGAATGAGTGGTAGGATGAATGTCAGGGGTTCTAGGGACATGGCCAACTTCATTTCTGCCACCGAGCTTTGTGAGGTGGAACTCCAGGGCAGATTTTTTACCTGGGGCAACAACATAGCAGCTAGTAAACTTGACAGGGCTTTTTTAAATCCAATCTGGTTCTCGCTTTTCCCTTCCATAAGGCTATGGGCCGAACCCAAGGGTGAGTCAGACCATTGCCCAATCATCCTGGCTCAAGAAAGTTTGGACTGGGGGGTGAGACCTTTTAAGTTTCTAAATTGCTGGCTTAATCACAGAGATTTCGACACTGTGCTAAAAGAGAATTGGAGGCTTGCATGTGATCAATTCCCGGGGAGATTTAAAATTTTGAAGAGACTGGGTGCGGTTAAGAAGGGCCTTAAATTTTGGAACAGGGTTGGATTTGGCAATATTGACTATGGAATCAGGAGGTTTAAGGAGCATATTGATACTTTAGACAGAATTACTGAGCAAAGAAGCCTGAATGATGTTGAAAGGAAGCAGATGGGAGAATTAAAAGCTGACCTAGTAGGTAGACAAAAGCAACAGGAATGTATCTGGCGTCAGAAATCGAGGATATCTTGGCTAAATCTGGGCGATACAAACACACGCTACTTCCACATCAATGCCTGCAATAGGGGTAGGAGAAATTCCATTCCTCAAATCATGGTGAACGGCTTTGTATTGGATCAACCAGCTGAAATAAAAAAGGCTGCCAAGGATTATTTCGAAAGAATATACAAGCCTTCGGTAACAGACAGGTTCAAGTGGGGCGACATTCCCATCAATTCGATTTCTCGGGATCAAGCTCTTCTCTTGGAAAGGCCTGTGCGATGGAAGAGGTCAGACAGGTAGTATGAGATTGTGATGGAAATAAATCTCAGGGTCCGGATGGCTACAATTTCAATTTTCTATAAACGGGCCTGGGATTTAATTAGTGAAGATCTTATGGACCTCATCACTGAATTTTTTCGGACTGGGGTGCTGCCTAAGGGAGTGAATTGTGGTTTCATATGCCTTATTGCTAAAAAGCTGGATGCGAACTCTTTTGAAGACTTTAGGCCTATTTGTTTGATTCATGGCATTTACAAGATTATTGCCAAGATTCTAGCGACTAGGCTCAAAGGTGTCATGCGTTCGGTGATTAGTACCAATCAGTATGCCTTTATTGAAGGAAGACAAATATTAGACTGCGTCTTATCCGCTTCTGAGCTCATCCATGTCATTCGCAAAAGCAACCGTAAAGCAGTTCTGTGGAAGATCGACTTTAAAAAGGCGTATGACACCGTCTCATGGGAGTTTCTCATGGATCTTATGGCTGCCATGGGCTTTAGTGAGAATTAGAGAAGATGGATATAGGGGTGCATCAGTTCTCCAAAGATGTCAGTGCTCCTGAATGGCTATCCTTCTGAAGAATTTGTAGCTCACCGAGGCCTCAAGCAGGGTGATCCTTTGGCCCCTTTCCTCTTCAACTTTGTGGCTGAAGGCATGTCGTGTCTAATAAGCCATGCGATTAGGAAGGGCATGATTCAAGAAATTCAGGTTAATAATCTCTCGGTCCCTCTCCTTCAGTTTGCCGATGACACATTGTTTTTCTGCCCCAACGACATCTCTTCTCTATTGAACCTTAAGAGGCTACTGAGATGCTTCGAAAACTTGTCAGGACTCAGCATTAACTTTCACAAAAGCAGTGTGATTGGAATCAATATCCCAAGTCAGGGGTTATGTGAGGTAGCCGATGCCTTGAAGAGCAAGATGGAGCAGCTTCCAATCAAATACTTAGGTCTTCGTTTGGGTGCAAATATGAAGAGGATTAAATCATGGGACTGCGTCTTATCCAGGATTAAGTGTAGACTTGCTACTTGGAAGGGCAGATTTCTGTCTCTTGGGGGCAGAATCACACTGATTAAAGCAGTCTTAAGCAACCTACCTATTTACTACCTCTCCTTATATAAGATACCGCGAGGTGTGGCAAAGAAAATTGTCAGAATGCAGAGGTCTTTTCTGTGGGGAGGAGCCGAAGATAAAAGGAAAATGTGCCTTGTTGCATGGAGCAAGATAACCAAGCCAAAGGAATGTGGAGGCATTGGTATTGAGGACCTACTTGTCAAAAATCAATGCTTTCTCTTCAAGTGGATGTGGAGGTATGTGAATTTCAATCCTTCTTCCTCTGACCTTCCCATATGGGCTCGTTTGATTACCAATACCTATAGAAGGGACTCGGCTTCTTCTTGGCCTTGTTTTTCCACAGACTTGGTTACCCCTGTTTGGAGAAATATAATCAAAGCCGGGGAGGAATCTTTGGGAGGTTTGGATTGCCTGCGAGACAGGGCAATGATGGATGTGAAGAATGGTCGATCATGTCGTTTTTGGATTGATAGATGGCTGCCGGTCGGTGTACTCATGGACTTATACCCCCGGCTGTTTGCTTTATCCAACAGTAAGTTCGGGAGTGTTGGCAATCTAATTAGGGTGTCAAATGGAAGAGTTAGCTGGGATTTTAATTGGAGAAGGTGTCCTTACCAGTGGGAACAGGATGACATCTCTACGCTGGTCAGAATGCTGAATGGTGTGATGCTGAAGGCGGATGAAGAGGATGGGTGGCGCTGGATGGGGGATTCTCAAGGTATGTATTCCGTCAAAGCTGGATATTTGTGTTCCTTTCAACCCCCAAATTCCTACAGTGGCTTTCTTTGGGTTTGGATGAGATGTGCACCACCGAAGGTTGAGTGCTTTTTGTGGATGGCTTTCCATAACGGAATTGCGGTGAGATCTGTCTTGTTTGGCAGGAACATCATCTCAGGTGATAATGACTCGTGCCCGTTCTGTGGAGAGTTCTTAGAGGACAGAGATCATCTCTTCGGGCATTGTCGTTTTGTGTGGAGGGAGTGGAACAAGGTTTGCGACTGGTGGGGTGTTAGCTGGTGTATGCCGAAATCCCTGGATAATCTCTTTGTGCAGTGGACAGGCTTGGTCAATTCTCGGCAAACAAGAGCTCCATGGATGGTAATTTTCTATAATCTCATCTGGAGCATTTGGTTAGCTAGGAATAAATTAATTTTTCAGAATATAGAAGTAGATTGGGGAAGGTTTTTTTAGGGGATTATCTCTAGATCTTTGACTTGGTTCAAAGCTTCTCTACCTAGTTTTCCATACGATTTACCAGCTTTGCTTATCAACGCAGACAGTGTATTAGCATGGAAAGGTCCACCCCGTAAATTAGTGTTTGTATAAGGTAGGTTTACTGCTTGCTCTGTGTTTTTGCTTCTGTAACTGTACTGTATAGTGATTTGTCATCCTTTTATGACAAATTCATACTCATTTCAATAAAATCTCGTCTTCATCAAAAAAAGTATGACCGTTGGTTGATGTTTTAATTGTCAACCACTTATCTAAGACCACACACATCAGTGGTTGAAAGTGACAGTTTGTCTTGCAGCTCAGCGAAGCCAAATCTCGATGCTTTTGGTTTCTCCGTAAAACCAAATATTTCTGTCAAAGATATAAACAGCTCAAATGCTTATGAATGTGTTTGTTAATCATTAAAACAACATAATCGAACGATAGAGTCATTAGGAATACTTTATTTAATTATCTAAACAAGATTAGTCCTAATTAATCCACTAATTAAGCGTTCAAATGACATATTAAAGCTAATAAATATCAAACTTTTTTTGGTAAATCTAATACTCTTTAGTAAATCTAGTACTCTTTAGTAAATTTAATACTCTTAGACGTCACAATTAAAGGGATGGAGGGAGTGATGAATAGGTTGAGAAACAACTTCTTATAAAAAATGGTTGAGAAACAACTACGGAAGCAAGGGGGCCATTGCTCCTTAGTCGAAAAGAGACTAAAGGCCAACCAAAAACACTAGATTTGTGGGCTTATCATGGATAAGGAGGTGTGAGGCACCTCAGTAATATAGGCAAAACAATGTTTAATTTTTAACAAAAAGTTGCACTTCTGCATATGTTATTTTGTTACACTTCATTTGGTATCAATTTGGAATTGGAGTTGAATTCAAATCATTAAAAATTTAGAATTTGAATTCATTATGAAATCAATTCCCATGTTTGGTATACTTTTTAATAATGAGGAATTGAATTCAATTTCAATGTTTGGTATAAATCAAATTATCAATTGAATTGCTAAAATTACCTAAGTTGTCCTTTTGCTAAAAAAAATAAAATAAGAGTATAGGGTTATTTTTGTCATTTAGACATACCAATACTTATCCAATGGAATTGAATTCCAAATCTGATAGATTTTGCTTGGATTTGAAATATTACCAAAATATTGTTCCAAAAATAAAAAATAGAATTCAATTTTTATTTTAAGTGAAGTAGAATTATACCAAACTAAGGAATTGATTTCAATTCTTGGAATTGAATTCAATTCCATGATACCAAACGGAGTGTTAGTGAACCATATTGTGAGAATCCGACAAAATACCACTTTAGCCACCTGATATTTAGCCTCCGCCGGGATCTATCATTAACAAATGGCGCAGGTTTAAATTTACAAAATTAATTATTTATATTATTAAATATTTTATTTTATTTAATTTTCTAATTTATATTGTACTTTTATTTTAATATTCTTTCTGCATAATAATAGTTTTTTTTGTTTTTATCCTGATTTATAATTTTGAAAATTACTCTCTTATTTTTTGATTAGTAGTTAATTATTTCAATATTTTTTTGTTGTTTAATATATATTTTTTGTTCTAGGACTCAATGATGTATGTTTAAATATAAAAATTTAATTTTTATTTATATGGTTATTAAATAGTTTATTTAATTTATTTCTCTAATTTATGTTTTATTTTCTATTTTAATATTTTTTTGCATAACAATATTTTTTATTTGTTTTCCTGATTTATATTTTTAAAAATTAGTCTCTTAAGTATTTTATTTTTTTATTATTTATTTTTTTTATACCTACTTCTGCTATTTAATATTTTTTATTTTAAGGGTAAGTGATCCATATTTAACTTTGCAAAATTAATTATTATTTATATTATTATTAAATAAGTTTTTTTAATTTATTTTTCTGATCTATATTATATTTTTCTTTTTTAATTTTTTTAATAATATTTTTTATTTATTTTACTGATTTATGTTTTGAAAATTACTGTTTTTTTATTTTTTTGGTTATTATTAATTGATACTTTCAACTTTTTATTCTGTTGTTTAATATTTTTTTTGTTTTAGGGGTCAATAATGCATGCTTAAGTTTATAAAACTAATTATTAGTTATATTATTATTAAATTGTTTATTTTATTTTAATTTTTTTATTTATTTTCCTAATGTATATGAAAAATGGCGTTGGATCATATATGATGACTTGACTTATTTATTTAGACAAAGACAGAGACGACATCGATCGCATCATATATACGAAGCCTGCATGCCCAGGTAGCAGGATGATATTAATTGGCAGTCCAAGTGACCTGGACTTGGATCTTGCCGACGGGGCCATCAATGGTTGTAGTGTCTGTTCCCTGGATTTTGGCAGGGAAGTTTGCAGAGCCATCAGCAATGGTTCTAGTGGGGGATGTGGAAGCGGCATCTTGGAGATAGGCGATGATGTGGAGGACATCCTTCAATGGGACGTCGCGGGTGGATCGGTCGAGTGGGATAGGTTTCCCTATGTTGACTTTCACCGGGTTCCCCTCCTCCTTGTTAAACAGCACTATTTCCTCATTCTTATGGCTTGGAGCAGCATTCGCCTCCTTTTCGAAAACGTCAGCCGTCACCTTTCCAAAAACTGCAGCGGGATCATCGGGTGCGTTAAGAAGTGTGATCACAACAGTGGCCAACGCACTCCCATGATTATTATTATTGTTCTTGACCTTTCTATGTCAATGTAGAATTTAATGTTCCTGCCACCTCCTAGAACCCAAAATGTATGCATGTGTGTGTGGGTTAAGCGCTCAAGATGAGGGCATGTGGCATCCTGGGATATGTGTCTTCTTACCCTCGTGATCTCTTTCTTAGCATAGCTACGGAGCATCGCCTATTCATCTACATTTGATTCCAAGCTACCTCTCATAATCGATACTAGCGGCAATCCATTCCATGAAATTCGAGCTGTGGCTTGTTCCCTTCTTTAAAAATCCGAGCTGCGACTTGCTGCCTCGATCATTCTGAGGTGCGGCTCAATCCCTCAAAGCCGAGGGCATTCCATGCCGCCCTTTCTTTCTAGAGAACGGAGCTTCAGCTCACATTTCATATAGAATAATCCCTTTAGTCTAGTATCTTTGGTTAGCAATTAGTACTTTTCGGTTTAATGTGCAACAATTTTTTTTAATTTAATAAAATCTGGGTAACGACTCTAGAAAAACATGTGAGTGGGCCCCGAGAAAAATTCGATTGAGTTCTCCCTGCCGGCGAAAAATTTGGCACTTCAACTCTTCCGGGCAGTTTACAGTTAAATCAGGCTATCAACTGTGCCTGTCTATTTTGCATCCAGCCCACGATTCAAATGAGTCTTTGGTTCCTGGTCATCCTCAATCATGGTGGAAAGCTTTGTGGAAGATGAACATTCCCCCTAAACTGCGCTCCTTCACATGGCGTATTTGTACGAACATTTTGCCAGTCAGGGGCAGATCCAAGGGACAAGGTAGGGGTTAGATCCAAATTTATAATATATATATATGAAAGGTATATCAGTAGTGTAATGGTGGTTTAGTGATTATGTGTAGTAATTTCCCACCTAAGGTCGGAGGTTCGAACCTCTCAAAGCTGTTCAGACCTTATACACAATTATGCGCACATTCCGTGCAAATTGTGTGCAATTCATGATTCTCACGGGAGATCTGAGCTCTCGCAAACAAGGTCACGTAAGCTAGCTAATTCGTTTAGTTCCTTTTCTGCTACTTATATTCCTCATACTGTTAATAAGGCAGCTGATTGCCTTTGCCATTAGCTTTTTCTTTTGGTCCTGAGCATCTGCGGTTTAGTGACTTACCCAACTACTATTGCTGCTATTATTGCTGATGATATATCTCATATCAATGATCATTGCGTAGTAAAAGTTTCGATTCCTAACAAAAAACAAAGATAATAAAAGCTATTAAAAATAACAACAAAAATTGTGCAAATTTGAGACACATCAGGAGCTATTGTCAATTACACATATGAGCATATATCAAGCTTTCTGGCGTCATTCCCGAGGAATCTATGGTGTTTAATACCAATTAGACAACAACTAGGGCACTTTAACTTTTTAATTTTCGCATTTACTTTCTTTTGTTAGTATATCAACGTCTCCTTTTTTTTTTTTTTATGTGTACTCCGGTGCTTTCGTGACATTTGTCTGGGCATATATTTTTTTTTTTGATAAAACGAGATTTATTAATGATAAAGGTTGAGTATATATACACAAACACAGAGTGATGGAAGTTATCCAAAAGATAACAATCACCACAGGCAGCTTAACTCAGTAATATACAAACAACATGAGAATAGGGTAACTCTCCTATACCATCACAGGTTTACATACAGGTCCACGCCACTGAAGCGCACTCTCAGCACAATTCATCAGTGAAGATAAATCGTAAGGGAAGCTGCTTTGAGATGCTTTAAACCACATCAATGAGCTGCTTTGGGCATATTATGATTAATGTTATGATTAATATAAAAAAAGCGGCATTTTGTCTTTGGTATGGTAAGAAAATTCACATTTAGCAGAATAAATAATGTCAGATGTCAAGCAGGACAATGTGTACTGAGCTTCGTCAAAAGTTAAAATGTATACTGAGCTTAGTTTGGGTGTTCAGGAAATTATTCATTATTATCTGATGTGAACATCCTGCAACAAACGTTGTACAGCCTCTTGCCATTTCTTCCAAACGCCAGGGAATAGATGAAATTGAGAAACACCAGGACATTATTTTTTTGGGAGGGCAATTCATGAATAATATATTATTCATTATCAGATGTGAACATAGGTCATGTAAATGGTGACTTTGCTGTTCGCACTTCTTGCGTCAATTATCTGCTGTTTTATCTTTTTACACTGCAATTTGTTGTAGCAGCTTGCCCTAAATCTGCTAATCTCTGTATTTACTTTGCATATAAATAAAGCCCAACGTTAGCATCAAAAAAAAAAATGGTGACTTTGCTCTGCGCGCTGTCCTATCAAGCAATAAATGAATTGCCAAGTTCCAGAAGGATTTGAGAACATATATGATATTATTGTTATGTTATGAAAGACAAAGAAATTGGTTCACAAAAGGACAGAGAAATCGACACCTCTCAATCCTCTCCGTATACTATATCATAGATAGTACACCTCCACATGTTCACACGGCATAATCATATATCCATATCATAAATATTTATTTTTATGTTCAATTTGAAAAATATAATGTATTAAAGTATAATAAAAAAATTTAGTATTGAGAGTATACTATTCTCTCATACTTTTAAACTTAAAATCTTATTTTAGGTTGATAGAAGTAAACATTAAAATTTTTGTATTGTATTCTAATGAATAATAATATAACTAAATTATCATAGGCTAAATTTCAATTTATACAACTTAATTTTAGCTTAAATTTACTTTGACAACTTAATTCTTTTTTATAATTAACAAATTGATAACTTAACTTTCTAAAAATATCAAATTAATGACTCTTTATAACTCTGGTACCTTATTTGTATTGGTAAAAGACTTTTGGTTCCAAAACTTTATTGAATTCATTCACGTAGCAATCCCTCGAGTCAAGTGTCTCTGGTTAGCAATCAGTACCTTTTGATTTAACGTGTTTCTTCTCAGATTTCTTCCAATTTGAAAATAAAATTTGGGTAACAACTCTAAAGAAACAGGTGAGAGAGCCGGAGATATTTTCGATTGGGTTCGCATTGCTCGCGAGACCACTGGGAATTCAAGAGGGATTCAAGAGACTACTCATTTTTAAGTACGATTTGTGTTTCTTTTATATGTCATAAGCATGCTTGCATCATGAGGCTTAGCTTCTTGATTGTTTTAAAGACTGAGCCGTGGTTCACCTTGAAGACGCTAAGGTAAGGGTTTTGGTTAGACAGAACGCTCCCTCCCGAACAACAAGGATATGATTAGAAAACCTTAGGATAAGGTTTGAGTTTAGATAGAACACTCTTCTCTAGACGTATGGGAGTGGCTAGGATTGCCGCTTTCCGATGATGAGCCTAGGATCAGAAACGGCCAGAAAAATCGTTTCTAGAACTTGACTTTATTGTGGCCAGGAAAACTACTATGTCATGCCTTCATTACCTTCATTACAACACAACACAATGGATGGAAATTTTAGTGTTTTGTTCTTACATTGGTTCGTCTATTGTACATAAGGTCTTAATTTTACCTTACTGTTTTTTAAGTGATTTGATGGATTTTCACTTAGCTAAATAGAGCCCAAACATATTTGTTTGTTTTTGGATTTTAATTTGGTTAGGCTAAATAGAGCCCAAACATATTTGTTTGTTTTTGGATTTTAATTTGGTTAGTTAACCCGTTAGAATAACTTTTAGGAAGTCCACACCTTAGAGCTCACTAGGCCCATGCATTTTAGCCCTAGAGATGTCCGGGTTTCGTGAATTAATTCACTAAAATGTGAAGGAGAGTTTCCAAGTTTGGAAAAGCAGAAAAAAAAATAGAAAAATTAATGATTTTTTTTTTTTTTTTTTATGAATACGATACTTTAATAAGGATAGATGTAGACAAGCTGGAGAGGGTTGGAGATACATCATCGAAGAGATAACAGACTCAAACCCAATCCAAATACAGAAAGAGTCCTTCCAGAACACTGATGGCAGTAACACGGAATTACACTACAACCTCAAGACTGCATAAGATACGCGCATATTAGACTAAGATCAACCTGCAAGATGGACCTCGCCATGATAATACGCACTCAGCATTGAGAAGAAGAGCAGACATGTCATAAGAGAAGCTGGGCTGATAAGCTTTAATCCAAAGAAGAGATCTAAACAAAACTACCTCAAACATCCTTTCCCAGATCACTGTGGTACCATTGAAAATTAATATGTTCCTTACTAACCAGATATTCCAAATCAAGGAAAAGAAAAGACCATCCACGGATCTCTCGCACGAACAGAACCAACAAGTCCCATCCTCTGCTCAAATAATTTATCTATAGTCTGAGGCATACACCAGCTAATTCCCCACCATTCGCACACCTTATTCCAAACTCTCCATACAAAATTACACAACCCAAAAAGATGATCCCTATCCTCAATCGCCTCGCCACAAAACGAACACAAAGCATTCTCAGGTAAAATGATATTCCTCCTAAGTAAATTGGATTTCACCGCCACCCCATTATTAAGAACCAACCACATAAAACACTCTAACTTGGGATGAGCACATCGCAACCAAACACATGGCAGACCACTAAAAGAATTTAGGTTTTGGTAATAGAGATCATAACCAGATTTAACAGAGTAAAGACCCTGATTATCCTCCAACCATCGCCACCCATCCACAGTAGCCCTTTTAAGAACCACCCCTTCCAAACAACTAGATAACGCCGAAATCTCCTCCACTTCCCAAGAATAAGGAGTCCTCCTCCAATTAAAATCCCATCTGATACACCCCGTTATCGACTCGTGACAAGTCTGCTACTGATGCATATTTGCTGTTAGATAAGGCAAACAGACGGGGAAACAGATCCATCAGAACTCCTATCGAAAGCCACCTGTCAGTCCAAAATTTCCTTGAACACCCATTATTCACAGCCACCAAAACACGACTACTCAGGCCAATCCCCCCTCTAATGGAATCCTCCCCAGAGTTAACAATATTCTTCCATACAGTAGAAGTAGCATCAGAATGAAACATAGGCCACGAAGATGAAGAGACACTCCTATACAAATCTGAGAATAGCCGATGCCATACAGGAGTCTCAGCCACACACGAATCAAAGTTGATATACCTCCAGAGCCATTTGAAGAGAAGACACTGGTTTTTAACCAACAGGTCTTCAATACCCAATCCGCCAAACTTCTTAGGTTTAGCAATCTTAGACCACGCAACCAAACACAATTTCTTCTTATCCTCTCCACCACCCCACAAAAAGTTCCTCTGAAATCTCACTAACTTCTTGGCCACACCGACAGGGATTTTGAATAGGGAAAGATAGTAAATCGGTAGATTACTAAGAACAGCTTTGATTAGAGTCACCCTACCTGCTAGTGATAAGAATCTGCCCTTCCACGTCGCAAGTCTGCTTCTGAATCTAGCAACCACAGGATCCGAGCTCTTAATTCTGTTCATATTAGTCCCCACCTTGAACCCAAGGTAAGTGAAAGGTAAATGATCAGTCTTGCTTAAAAGAAGCCTAGCCACATCCTTCAGCCTCTGATTAGGAAGGTTAATCCCCACAAAACTACTTTTGTGGAAATTAATACTAAGGCCCGACAGGTTCTCAAAGCATCTCAAAACTCTCTTTAAATTCAAGAGTGAAGGGACATCGTCAGGGCAGAAAAACAGTGTGTCGTCAGCGAATTGCAGTAAAGGAATCGATACCTCGTTAATCCGAAAGTCTTGCAGCAGCCCCTTATTCAACGCTTGTCTGACCAAACAGCACAAACCCTCAGCCACAATGTTAAACAAAAACGGCGCCAATGGATCGCCCTGCTTTAGCCCTCTATGACCCACAAAATCATCAGAAGGACAGCCATTTAACAATACCGACATCTTAGGAAAACTTATACATCCCCATATCCATCTTCTCCAAGACTCACCAAACCCCATAGCGGCCAATAAATCCACAAGGAACTCCCAAGAGACAGTGTCATAAGCCTTTCTAAAGTCAATCTTCCACAACACAGCTTTACTAATGGATTTCCTTAAATAATGAATAACCTCAAACGCTGATAGAACACAATCCAGAATCTGTCTTCCTTCAATGAATGCGTGCTGGCTTGAGCTGATCAGTGAATGCATAACTTGTTTTAATCTTGAGGCAAGAACCTTTGCAATAATATTGTAAATGCCATGAATAAGACAAATCGTTCTAAAATCCTCAAAACTAGCTGCATCTGATTTCTTTGGGATCAAACAAATATACCCACAATTAACACCCTTAGGCAATCTCCCAGAACGAAAGAAATCATTGATAAGATCCATCAAATCATCCCCAATAAGATTCTAAGCCCGTTTATAAAAGTTTAAATTAAAACCATCTGGGCCAGGAGCCTTGTTATCGTCACACTCCCAAATGACTTTCCTGACTTCCTCCTTAGACACAGGCCTTTCCAAAAAAATAGATTGATCATACGAAATTTTTTAATGGGGATATCCCCCCATTTAAATCTCGATTTGACCTCAGATTTAAAAATGCCCGAAAAGTACTCTTTAGCAGCCCTTTTTACATCGGCCGGCTCCTCCAAAAATAGCCCATCAACACATATTTGTCTAATTGAATTTCTCCTCCCCCTATTGCACGCATTGATGTGAAAAAATTGCGTGTTTCTATCCCCAAGTCTTAACCAATTCACTCTAGATTTCTGTCGCCAAAGGCACTCCTGCATATTTTGTTTCTCAGTAAGGTCAGATTTCCACGTGGTCATCAAAGACCTTTCCTCAACAGTCAGATCCCTGATTTCAAAGAATCTATCAAAAGTATCAATCTTTCTTTTTAAAATTTTAATCCCCTCCTCGATATCGCCAAAACCATTCCTATTCCATACTTTGAGAGCCTGCTTCATCGACCCCAGCCTCTTAAGCAACCTGAACTTTCCAAGATAAATATTGCAAGCAGTCACCCACATCTCTTTTAGCACAGAGTCGAAATCCTTGTGTTGTAACCAACAGTTTAAGAATTTAAAAGGTCTCACCCCCCACTCCTTTGTTTCCTGAGCAAGAATGATGGGGCAATGATCGGACTCACCCTTAGGTTCTGCCCAAAGTTTAATTGTAGGTAAGAGCGAGAACCAAATAGGATCGAAAAAAGCTCTATCAATTTTACTGGCAGCCATGCTATTCCCCCAGGTAAAGGATCTGCCCTGGAGCTCAACCTCACATAATTCGGCAGCAGATATGAAATTTGCCAGAGCCTGAGAGCCCCTTGCATTAATCCTCCCGCTCCTTCTCTCTGAAGCATCAAGAATCTCGTTGAAATCTCCTATTATAACCCATGGTACACCAGATCCCCTCATTTTAACAAGTAATTCCTCCCACAGCGCACATCTATCATCAACTGAACAAGGACCATATACGCCACAAATACCGACCTCTACATCACCCCTCGCCAGCCCTTCCACCATTATCCAGTTTCTTCCAAAAGATCTCCTACAAACCTCCAAGAAATCCACATCCCATATCAACAGTAAGCCACCAGAGCTCCCCTCAGCATCGACAGTAACAAAATCCAAGGGGCCTCCCCCCTAGAATCGATACAAATCGCCCTGCACCAAACCGTTACATTTTGTCTCACAGAGAAACACCACCTTAGCATTTACCTTCAACATTAGCTCTTTAACACTTTTGCTTTTTGCTCCCGCACCCAACCCCCTAATATTCCAAGATATCATACTAAACATAAAGAAAAGAAAGGAACACGACACAAACCGTCAACCACGAATCACTTACTGGACAGCCTTGAGAGCCTCCCAATCGGTGACCTCCTTCTCAATCAACGCCTCAACCTCCGCAGCAATCCCGGCCGACTTGCCATCAACAGATAAACCCAAGTTGACACCCACCGCCATCGTCTCCACCACCTCATCACCCTGCTGTATGGATACGAGGTCCTCACTTGCCATAGCACGCACATTCCCAATCCTAAATTCATCATCTTGGGTGGAACTCTCCCCCGAAGCGAGAGACCTTATTACACCACTAGGAGCGAGCTTCTTGACTTTCTTTGGTCTTCTGAATCGAGAATTCCGCTTCTTACCCGCCTTATCCAGTAGCATCTGGAACTGACTTGAAAGCACCTAAAGAGAAAGATCAATGTTTTCACTTTGGTTGACACCGTATCGGGTTGAATGTACACCGGCCCGACCGACTTGTTCTCAACAGAAGGCCCAATAGAAAACCCATCTTCACCACACAAAGACTCCGACACAGCCCCACCCTCAACCCAACTACTACTATCAGGCCCATCGATACAGAGCCCCCATGCGGATGAATATCCCTAGACAAACCATTAGTAGTGGCGTCACCCAAAACACCCTTCCCTTTCTCAAGGTATCTAATGGTGGCACTGATACCAAAGGGATCAGATGACTCATTGGGCACCCCCCGTTAACGCCACCACCACTGCACGATTTCGAATCCTCATCGACGAGCACAGGAAGGCTCAGGCCGCCTCCACTCGCTTCATTCCGCCCAGCCGCCGCCAGCAACCCGCCGCTGGCAATGCTTCAGTCACGTAAATGTCAGCCAAAGACTCACCCAATTTTACCTTGAAGGAACGCGAAATAAGGTTCTTGTACGAAGTAAGAATAAGGATTTGAGCCACATCCAAAGAACACGAGGATTCAAAAGTGTTTTCAATTTTTAAGAGACTGCCAAAACGGACCGCGATGAGGCTGAAAAATTCAGAGCACCATGCATGAGGTGGAACGCCCATAATATTCAGCCAAGCTTGACGATGAGAAGCCCCATCACCCTCACGCCATTCCTTTAATAGTTCAAAGTATTCACCACTCCATGCATCATTATGTTTAAGGCAAGAATGCAATGCCTCCCTTGACTGAAAAGCAACTAACACTTACTGACCCCCAAGTGATTTAATATGAATTGGAGCATTAAAGATGCGCCCAAAACCAGTGCGAATCGCCTCTACATAGACATCATCCTTCATCATGCCAAACGCACAAGAGCGAAGTTTGTTGATACAGTCCTGAGGGGGGTGAAACTCAAAGGAGAAAGCCCTGTTATTAACAGCCACCTTACTGCACTCCCCAACCTCCGGACGCGCTGCCACTACATTGGAAAACGATCGCCCCTCCTTGAGTCTCGCCCCAGCTGCTCTCTGACCATCCTCAGGCAACATCTTGCCAAAACTTGATCGCCTCGCCGGGCTGCCTCTTTTGCGAGCCACACTGGCAACCAAGATTCCATTGATAACCTTGGACCTATTGATCTTCTCCACCATCTTCTCTACCCTACCATCTAACTTAAACCGAACAAAACCAAACCTATTCCCGGCCAAATTGTGCTTCCCAGGTAAGAATACATCGAGGACAGTACCCACCTTGGACATCTCTTTGAAGATTTCTGCCGCACACCATCCATTCGGGAAGTTTTCCACAAAAACACTCACCGCAGTATTGTTGTCCAATGCTTTCTGCACTAAATCTCTCGACCATCTTGAGAAGAAAGATGCTGAAATTTTGTTGGCCCCAGTGCGACGATGACCTCCGATCGAAAATCCATTAGAATTCCGGTTCATCCTAAAGTCTAAATTTTGAAGAAGCCAGTGAGGCGCGTTTTCCTAGAAGGAAATTGGATGCTTGCATTAATGATTTCTTGGAGTGGGAAAAAGTGAAGATTTAAGCTACTTTTTTTATGAAAATATTCGAGATTTATGATTTTTTTTTTGTTATAATGGGAATCCTAATCTAAATTCTAAACTAATCAATATTGTCGGGGATTGAAACCAAGACCTCTAACCCCGCAAACCGTGGGAGGTGCTAACGCGACCAAACGTCGCAGGCATTCGAGATTTATGATTGAATTCGAGCGCATATCGAGGATCTAGTTGAAATTAAGAGAATCGAGGTACAAAATAGGAAAGGAATTGTCTGGAAACCCGCATTCTTGGTGTTCTCTAGAAAACCGTTAGCTGCGGGTGGTCAAAGATGCAAGACAACGAGCTTTAAGTGTTTGAAAATCTTCCTTTTAGTTTATATCTGTTTCTACTCCTCAACAACAAGAAGTGACTATTAGAGTCAAAAAAAAAATGGCTATTTTTTATTTTTCTAATTTTTTATCAAAGTGATGTGATAATGTCGATTTGTGTAGAACTTTGTAGCTTAGGATAAAGTCCAATTTCATATAAGAAACGTTAAGAAATAAGGGGCAAAGTTCTAATATGAAAATAGGAATAGTTCCAAGTTGGAATACAAATCAAGAATTTTGATTTTATTCTAAGTACCAGTATAAACCGCGTGACCATGCGGAAGTCTACTATTTATGATATAGTATGCCGAGAGGACTGAGAGGTGTCAATTTCATTATCTTACTTTCAACCAAGTTCTAAGTCTTTGATAACATAACAAGTTAACAACAATATATTATATATTCTCAATTTCTTCTTCCTTTTTTTTGTATGGAAATTGTGACAATTCATTTGTTGCATGATGGGACAGTACCAAGAGCAATGTCACCTTTTTTTTTCTTTTGACAATGCAATGTCACCATTTACATGAGCTATTGTTCACACTGATAATGAATAATATATTGTTCAATTTTCCTCGGAAGAAAAAAAAATGTCTTGGTCTTTCTCAATTTCTTCTATTCCCTGGCGTTTGGAAGAAACGGCAAGAGTGGGTGGTTTGTCACCGTCTGTACAGCGATTGTTGCAGGATGTTCACATCTGATAATAATGAATAATATCTTGAACATCGTATTTAAGCTCTGTACACATCCTTTTTTTTGGTTTTGACGAAGCTCAGTGCACATTGTCCTGCTTGACATTTGACAGTATTTATTCAACTAAATTTAAATTTTCTTACCACCCAAAGAAAAATGCCTCTATTTTTTATATCCACCATAATATGTCGAGACAAATGTCATGAATGCACGGGAGTACACATAAATTATGTTTGTTTACAACGAAGCGTTATTCTATTTTTTTTTAATTCTTTTTCGACACTTTACAAACTAAGGCTTCAGCCATCAATCTATATATTCTAAGGTTGGGGAATTCATTTCGGCTACTTTTTTTTATATAGACGAAGTTTTGTTAATATAAACTACCAAGCATGAACACAAGCAGCCATCACAAAGATGACTCATAATCGAAATACATCATTACATGATCAACACGAATGGAGTAAAAGGATAAGCAGAGATAAAGACCTACACAATTGCATCGCACCAAACCATGACTAGAGGTGGCAAAATGGGTTGGGTACCCAATGGGTTACCCATTTAACTCATGGATAAATGGGTAATGGGTATAAATGGGTCAGTACAATTTTATATGGGTCTAATTGGATAATTTATCCATTTAACCCATAAAATAGTGGGTTTATATGGGTTGGGTAATGGATATCCATGAACCCATATATTAGTAATCTAATTCAATTATCCACGTGGGCCAAGATGGGCCCAATCCATTTGGGCCTAATTGGGCCTATTGGGCCCATCCCGGCCCAACCAATATGGGCCCGATTTTGCTCGGGTGGGCCTATTTGGGCCCGTCCCGGCCCGTCCCATATGGGCCTAATTGGGCCAGATGTGGGCCTAGTTGGGCCCACCATAGTCCAAACCATACAGACCTAGTTGGGCTCATATGGGCCAATTTAAACCAGACCGAGCATATCTCGTTCGCGCCTAGTTAGGCTCGTATTGGCTATGCCGGGTTAATAACTAGGTCAGATTAATATTCATAAAGTTAAAAAATTTAAGATACAAATTTTAAAAATATATATTAAGTCTTAATATTATATGAGTAAATAAGTACACCCACATTAAATGGGTCTAAATGGATAAATGGGTAACCTACATTAAATGGGTTTAAATGGGTTTGGGTATCCATTTAAATTTTTTAATGGGTCATAAATGGATAAATGGGTATAAATGGGTGTGACCCATTATGACCCAACCCATGGGTATCCATGGACACCCATTTTGCCACCCCTAACCATGACACTGTCTGCACGAATGATCAAGGTTGATAGATCATACGGGAAACATGGATAAGATGCCTTAGCCCATAGCAAAAACCTGAATTAACACAAACTCCAAGTCTCTAACATTGACATCAATCCACATCCTTCGCCTCAAACACTACTTTGTTCCTAGCCATCCAAATATTTCAAATACATGAGAAGAAGAAAACCCCATCAACTGCGCAGATTGATCCATAATACTCCATACCAGTCATGCAATCCCCTGGATCAAAGCCAACTAGAGAAAGAACTCCACCTTCAATGGAGCATGTCCAAACCATACCCATGGAATGGCACAATTCATATATCATACTTTTGGAAATACATACATAACCAGATTTAGCACTACATACCCCTTTCTTCTTACTATCTTCAGCTCATCTCCATAAATCAAGCTCCTCAACTAATAAATCCACATTAACAAACTACTTGATATCCAGTTGACACACGAGTTGACTTAATCCTTTTCCAATTCAAACAATCAACGGTGTTGAAGCCAAAACTAGTTAAAACTTCAAGTTGTAGCAGAAAAACTTAAGAAAGGTTTCCAAAAATAATTCTTATGAACCACAGAAGCTTCCAGGGCATTTAGAGGATGTGAGAACCACTTTCCAGATTTTTTTCTAATCTTTGGGCTACAAGTATGACCGTTGGTTGATGTTTTACTTGTCAACCACTTTTCTAAGACCACACGCTGGTTGAAAGTGATAGTTTGTCTTGCAGCTCGGCGAAGCCAAATCTCGATGCTTTTGGTTTCTCCGTAAAACCAAATATTTCTGTCAAAGATATAAACAACGCAAATGCTTACGAATGTGTTTGATAATCATTAAAACAACATAATCGAACAATAGAGTCATCAGGAATACTTTATAACGATTAGTCTTAATTAATCCACTAATTAGGCCTTCAATTGACATATTTAGGCTAATAAATATCAAACCTTTTTTTAGTATATCTAATACTATTAGACGTCACAATTGAAGGGGTGAAGGGTGTGATGAATAGGTTGAGAAACAACTTCTTATCAAAAAAGGTTGAGAAACAACTACGGAAGCAAGGGGGCCATTGCTCCTTAGACGAAAAGAGACTGAAGGCCAACCAAAAACACTAGATTTGTGGGCTTATCATGGATAAGGAGGTGTGAGGTACCTCAGTAATTTAGGCAAAACAATGTTTAATTATTTTAAACAAAAAGTTGCACTTCTGTGTATGTTATTTTGTTAGTGAACCATATTGTGAGAATCCGACAAAATACCACTTTAGCCACTTGATATTTAGCCTCCGCCGAGATCTATTGTTATCATTCACTGTGGGTATTATTTATCCGATTTGCCAAAAGTTCCCTCAATAATAGACACCACCTAGTTGATGGAAAGAGAAGAACAGATAAAACCCTAATCAATTTGTGAGAAGTTTGCTCCCAAAATTCCAACCACCTTTTTAGCTATAGGAAACTATTTATACTGATAGTCTCATTCTTTTGCCGTGTGGAATTGCAACAGAAAGTGTTTAGGGTTTAATCAGACGCACACACAATGTATGTTGCTATTATCCATTATATACCGAGAAGTACACGGTGTAGTATACAACCAGTGTAGAAGTACACAGACTATAGAATACTAGTTACAGTTGATACAATAAAAGATGGAGATAAGGATAAGAATCTTGAGATAAGAACCCTAAGTGATATATTCTGCTAACATGGCGGATGGCTGAAATTTTTAGAAAAGCGCATATTAAACTAAGAAAAAACGATGAACAGTAATAGAAACAAATTACACTAAGAAAAAAAAGGTTCAAGTTAAGCTAAGGATGTTGTAATTAAGCACAAGATTTACAAAGTCTATACTAGTTTGACGTTTGCATGGAACTGGGAGACATCATTTGCTATCTGTAGAGATGAAGGCTTGATTTGGGCAGCGGCCATATGAATATGAATGCAAATATTCCCATTAATAAAGTGGAGAATAAAATGGAAAACTCCTCATCATCAGTAATATGATGGCATTGGGTCAGTATAACGCATTTTTAGATTTATTTATTTGTTATCAGGCATTATGATGATGAGGAGGATCGATGATCAAGAGTCTGATTTGGGTGCGGAGAATATTGTTGGCGGTATAATAGCTAGCTAGAACACACGTACAGTCAATATTAGGGAAAGGAACCGCAGTGGCATGCAGGGATATTAATTATAATGGGATTGAGCTCCTCTTCAGTTGAGGGTAACAGGATAGATCATGTTACTCTAATCTCAACCGTTAAATTAAATCTAACGGTTGATAATTATTTTATATTAAAAAAATAATTTTTTATTAAGCACGTGATACTAAATATTTAATTGACTTCTATTCTCTTTACTCAAAAAACTAAATTGGCTTTTCTTCTTCGTGTTTGTTCATCTTCTATCCAACAAAACTACAAAGGATATCTTCTCCCCGTTTAATTTTTATACACAATACATAGAGAGAGGGAGATAAAAAAGATTTGAAAAAAAATAATTTCTTTTTCTTTTTTTTTGAGAGATGGGCTGATGACTATTGCAAAGTGTAGAGTAAAAATAACTGATGAGTGGATTTGCTAAACAATCAGATGTAGTTATAACCAACCTTAGAATCCATTCTTCTCCTTCTTCAAAATCCACCCTCATTCTTAAACTAATGCATGGAAAAAACTCTTGGTACAGGAAGAGTAGAATATATTTCGATTCTGTGTATTCTTTTGTTCTCTTCTTTTTGTGTAGTTATCCTTGGGTTGGGTTTTGAAGTTTTTTAAACTGAAATATATTGGCGTTAGAATCCTAGATCTTGAATTGGAAAATTATTTTTTAATATAAAGTAATTATCAACCGTTAGATTTAATTGAACGGTTGAGATTGGAGTAACATGATCTATCCTGTTACCCAACTGGGAAAGTCTATACTAGTTTGACGTTTGCATGGAACTAGGAGACATCATTTGCTATCTTTTGAGATGAAGGCTTGATTTGGGCAGCGGCCATATAAATATGAATGCAAATATTCCCATTAATAAAGTGGAGAATAAATTGGAAAACTCCTCGTCATCAGTAATATGATGGCGTTGGATCAGTATAACGCATTTTTAGCTTTATTTATTTGTTATCAGGCATTATGATGATGCTGAGGATCGATGATCAAGAGTCTGATTTGGGTGCGGAGAATATTGTTCGCAGTATAATAGCTAGCTACTAGTAAACCTTCAACTTGGAAACTCTCTGAAACTCTCGCTGCCCTCACCTTGCCTGGTACCCATGTCCTCGGCCGACACAGGCCAAGGCCTGACGTTCGCCCTCCCTCCTCCTGCACCTCCTGAAGAGTCTATGGCCGCTTCAAGCCTTCCCTCGACTGCCCCAATCTCCTTCAAAGATAAACTAGTTGCAGACAAGGCCAACCCTCCCTCCCACTCTAATGACTCATTCGTAGAGCAGGAAGGGGATATTGTGGCTTTTCATACCCCGGAGGGCCCTGTGGTAAAGATATCGGATCGCGTCAGTTATGTATGACACGCCAAATCTATGTAAATAATTACTGCATAAGTGTAGATAGACTCAACCTGCATAATTTGTACATTAACATTGACAAATAAAGGAAGTAGGAAACGAAATCTCACATATTTGCAAATAAGATAGAGCTATCATTGTATAGCTTTCGGTACATATATTATGCAATTAATGCTAACATTGTACTATCAGTTATGGGCTTATGGCCAGCAAACTAACTATGAAAAAGATTTTGTTTTGGTTTCATCAGATTAGTGAATCTGTTGCTTCCTTGCGCATATAATGTTTCTGTGAATTTTTCTTCTTCGCTTAAATTTTTTTATTTTTCTTTTATTAGGATATGTCTACAGCCACTCCAACTCCAAGTGAAAGAAACCAGCAGGCTACATCTCAGACAGTAGCATCAAATACTGTAGACATAGAAGATCATCTTTTTCTAATGGAACTCAGACAATAGCATCAAATACTGTAGAGATAGAATAGACATGAAGATCATTAATTCCATTAGAATTTTTTTTGTGTTAGTTAAATGTCAAATTTTGGACATGAATTGTTATTAGAATTCTTCTGTATTAGTTAAATGTCAAACTTTGGACATGAATTGTTATTATTGCGTGTTGTATTGGATAATTATTTTTATTATTACTGATATATGTACTGGTTTTGTGGTTTAAATCTGCCTTTTTTGTCAAAAAAAATTAAAATAGTCACTTGAGGTGCGGGGAATGGGGATCCGCGGGGATCGCGGGGAGCAGGGACGGGGATAAATTTTCCCCCGCAGGCGGGGAGCGGGGCGGGGCGGGGAGAAATCTATGGTGCGGGGGGCGGGCGGGGATTGAAGTTTGCAGAGCAGGAAGGATGCCCTCCAGATCACTGCCACGAGTTTAGCATTGAAGTTTGCAAAGCCAAGAGCAATGGTTTTATGAGGGGATGAGGAAGCGGCATCTTGCAGGTAGGCGGTGATCTGGAGGGCATCCTTCAATGGGACGGGGCATTTGGATTGGTCGAGTGTGATATTATTCCCTATTTTGGTATTCACCGCCACCCCGCTCTCCTTATGAAACAGCACGGTTTCGTTAGAAATGACGACAGCCTTCACCTGTCCAAAGACTGCAGTGGGATCATCGGGTGCGTTAAGAAGTTTGATCACAACAGTAGCCACCGCATTCCCTGACATTTTCACTCAAAATTCTGTGTTTCTCTCAGAGAGAGAGAAAGAGAGAGGATATCTTAGTTTGCACTCTGTCTGCCTGTCTGTCTGAGGATGAGCAATGACAATTGACAAGCCAACCTCGAGCACACCCTCCATTATATAGCCCAGGCACTGCACTGCAACCCATATATGATTATACGTGCGTACGTTCCCCAAACCTAAATTCATAATTACTCCACAATGGATGGTTTTAAATTATTCTCAACGCGTATCACATGGTGTAATTTGTTCTTTTGGCAATACTATTGTATATATGCCTGAGTGTGGGTGGACTCCAAATTACTATAGCTAGCGTGCGCCCCAAGATGATAGACATCTTGCTTGATTCCAGCCCCCCAGGGCTTGCATATTTGGGACATCTTTACCATATAAAAGTCGTAAAACTAGAGTGCATTTGTTAGTTTCCATTACTTACACAAAAAATAACTTTTCTCTCTTCTTTGTTTTGATTGAGGACGACTCCCGTGATCCTTTTTTTTATTATTTTTATGACCTTATAATTCTCATAACAAATCAGTTACATATATAACCGATTTTTTGCATGCATTATGCGGTTCCATTTACTGTCCTGGGCTCTCATCATGATGATTTTGGTGGAATGATGTTTTTGGTGGAATTTTTGGTGGAAGATAAGATATCATCCACTAATGACACTATAACCACTAATCCACCCACTAATGGACACTAACCATAATGGACAATAATCAATTGTGATAATATGTGCTCCCCCTTGTCACCAAAAAGCCAAGGAGGAAGCTGTTCCTCGATACACAGAAAACACACAGCATCTTCACATCAAATTTGCGGCCATCTAGGTTGTGGTCAGTGGGTTATTTTCCAGTGATTAACATCCTAGTGATCTAACTCCCGACCAACAACGAGATTGATTCCAGAGGAACGATGATCCGACCTCCAAACAAAGAGATAAGTTTCCTATTTCTGTTAATTTAATCTTCCGCTGTGCAATATATGTTTATGTGTTGAACATGCTTTAATTTCTAACATTGGTAGCGGAGCAGAGTTTTTATTCCCAGTTTGATTCTTTGTCTTGTGTAAACATTAAAATTAGACAAGTGGAATAAATTGCTTCCCCGGAAACGGATTATTGATTGACATAAAACAATAAATTGCAATTGTAAAATTGATTGAATGAATAAACCAGTGCCCTAACCTCTGGCCGCCTGTGACGGTCTTGGCGGCTGTGGGCGTTGAGGGCTACGTTTGCCGCGCCCATATCCTCCTCTTCCGACGGTGTGCGGCGGCAGGGCTTTGTGCTCGTGCTTCACTGTTGCAGACGGCGGTAGTGGGCGTTAAGGGCTGACGTTGGTCGCGCTCATACCCTCCACTTCCGGCGGCAGTGGTTGAAGATCGGGACGACGGAGGCAGAACAGCCCTCGTCAGTAGCGTGTGTCGCTGCTCTTTGCGGCTGCGCTCCTCTCGATGGGTGGCGACTGCACCGTTCTCAGTGGCTTTTGTTGCTGCAACAGGCGGCCGACTTCTTCCCACGCGGCGACGACTGAGAGAAGAGGAGTGTGTGCTCCTCGGCCGACGACACGGACGGCGGCTCTCCGTGAGTCGCGCTAATGGTGTTCGTCACCACGACCGGCTTCTGTGGCAGTGGAACGATTCTCCTCAAGGCGACCGGCCCTCTGTGGGTCACGCAGCGGTTCTCGACGCGGGGCGACGGCGGATCGAGCGGGGCGACAGCTTTGGTGGCTGCTGCGCTCGAGGCTGCAGTGCTCGTTGGGAGGTGATGGCGGCGCCGTCCACTCGTCTTCTCCGGTGCGTTGTGGTCGCTGCCTCTCCCTCCTCCGGCCAAGGCTGGCAGCTCCTGCGGGCGACAGCACGATGTGGGTGGGGGGGGGGGGGGGGGGGGGGGGGGGGGGGGGGGGGGGGGGGGGGGGGGGGGGGGGGGGCGGTGTTCTGTGAGAGAGAGATAAAAGAAATGAAAGAGATGGAAGAAATAAACTGAAGGGAAATTAAAAAAAAGGGGTGTAGTGTCGGCAGCCGGTTGAACCGGTCTGACCGAACCAAACCGGGTTTGTATTCGTATTTCTTATACGGACCGTATTTCAAGCAGTATTTTGTATGCTAGTTGTGCCCGAGCGATATTTAGAGCCGAGCTAGTCTTTGATACTGGGTCGAGCTGATTTGTTTTGGCTGGGCCGAACCGAGCCAATTTTGGGCTGAAAATTTTAAATGTTCAATTTGTTTGGGCTAAAAATTTTATGGGCTCTTCTAAATGTTCTATGGACTTAGTGTCCAAAGCTAATGGGTTCTTTTCTATGGATGGTATATTGTTATTCATAATAATTATTTTATACAAAATAAATTAAAGGATGTGTTTCTTTTTATAACTGAAAGTTCGTTTTTATTTTAGTCTAATTATGTGTTAGATGTTAAATAAAATTAAATACATTCAATTGTATTAGATAATTATATGTTGATTATCTAATTTGTATAAAATAACTTTTAAAGAATAAGTTTCTTTAAATTTATGGTTGGTTGTTATTTTATTTTAATCTAACTAAGTGTTAGTCATTAAGTAAAATGAATTCAACCATAATGGATAATTATATGTTAATTATCTGGTTTGTGAAAAATAATATTTTATTAAAGAATACGTTTCTTTAATTTATGATTGATTGCTTATTTATTTTAATTTAACTATGTGTTAGATGACAAATAAAATCAAGAGCTTTCAATAAAATTTAAGATAATTAATTTTAATTATCTCATTTATGGAAAAATAATTTTTTAAAGAATTAGTTTCTTTAATAATTTTTTTTTTCATTGCTAGTTTTATTTAAGAATTTATTATGTATAAATATTTAATAAAAATTAAGTGCTTTCAATAATATTAGGTAATTATTTGTTAATTATCTGATTCATGAAAAATAATTTTAAAGAATTAGATTCCTTAATAAATTTTTTCATTGCTAATTTTTTATTTAAAGATTTAACTGTGTGTTATTCTTAAATGAAAAATAATTACTTTTGATAGTGTTGAATAATTATGTGTTAATTATCTATTTCAAAAGCATCTTATTAAAGAATGAGTTTCTTTAATAAATTATTAATTACTAAATTTAATTTTTGGATTTTAACTATGTGTTATCTCCTTTAATAAAAATTATGTGCATTTAATTATGATAGATAATTAAATATTAATTATCTATCAGAGAATAAGTTCTCTTTAATGGAAATTGATAGCTAATTTTATTCTTGAATTCAACTATGTGTTGACCTTTAGAATAAAATAAGTGCTCTCAATAAAATTAGATAATTATGTGTTAATTATCCATCTCTCACTTAAGGAGAACTTGGTGTTTATTCCTAGTGGGAGTTTGTTAGGAACAATAGACTTAAGCTAGAGG
>JAKUCV010001473.1:15944-84300 GCA_028386065.3 Turnera subulata | reverse complement strand
ATGTGATAAAGCATGATCATGTCATATTGTCTTCAATTGTATGTATGTGATACATATGTTGTTGAGGTTGATTTGTCAAAAGTGTTTTGACAACAAGAGGTTGATTGATATGAGATATCAATCAAGATGATTATGGCAGTAGGTCGAAGGGTTCGACTAAGAAAAACCGAGTGTCGGTTTGCGTTTGCAACGATTGTCGCTCATGAGCTGCAAGGCCAGGACATCGATGTTCATCAGATGGACATCGATGTCCACATGATATTTGCCTTGGCCGTGACCACTGGACATCGATGTCCATCTCATGAACATCGATGTTCTGTGTAGTCTGGCCTTGGCAGAGAACATTGAACATCGATGTTCATGAGATGAACATCGATGTCCTGTGTAGGTTGGCCTTGGCAGATTCACATGAACATCGATGTTCAAGGGTTGAACATCGATGTCCAAGCCTTGTGAGATTTGTTTGAGATTCCAGAGACCAAATAACATCGATTTTCACCTTAGGACATCGATGTCCTTGTGTTTGAGAGTCTCCAACATCGATGTTTAGAGGTTAGACATCGATGTTAAAATGCTACTGCCAAGTTTTTGGACCTTCGGAACTTGCCAACATTGATGTCCAAGAGTTGAACATCGATGTTCATGAGTTCCAGAGGCCAATGAACCTTTAGAACTAGCCAACATCGATGTCCAAGAGTTGAACATCGATGTTCTTGAGCTCTGCCAAATAGTTCGGACTTCCATAGCCTCAAGGACATCGATGTTCATGGCCGGACATCGATGGCCTAGAATACCCACATCGATGTTGTGGAGACCAGTAACTTCAACAGCGAATTAAGGGTAGATGGAGGCCTAACTTGTGTCTGGCCTGAACAGAAAAGTTGTAGCTCTACTTCTTAGCTTTCTAGGGACACCAAGTTTGTACAAATCCGAGCTCTACAGCTCTGGATATGGCCGAAATACTAAGTGCTGCCAATTGTTGGCGAGAATCAGATTCTCATAGACATCGATGTTCATTTATGGACATCGATGTTCACTTGCATTTTTGTTTTCCAAATTTGCTTAACATCAATGTATGATTTATCAAGAACAAGCATGTGATGTGTTGGAAACATATGTTGATGAAATATTAAGTTCTTAGTTGCCTTCCATGATGAGCACTAATCATTGCTTAGATCAACACTAGGTAGGTTTTGCCCTAGCAAGGTGCCTATGTTTATCCTAGCAAGGTTCGAGAGGATAATTGTAATATCCCGATTGCTTGTTGTGGGTTTGGACTTAACTAGGTTACCTTAATAGGATTAAGAACCTAGAGGCAAGGGTTGAGCAATGTCTATAAGATAGACTTGGACAAGGTGTTGTTCACTCAACTATCCAAGAGTTACATAGAGATGTAATTGACAAGAGTTGTCTACCTAAATAGCTATGATGTAGGTGATCAGCCCTAGCTGACTTATGTTGTAGTGAAATATGGATCTTGGCCTACTTATATAATTGTCTTGATTTATATAGTAGGAGTACATTTAATAGAATTCCTTATTAAATGTTTTGTATGCATAACTATTATTTGTGTGAGTTGATCTTGTTGTAGAATTACCATAGCACAAAACACTAGCACCTATTATTGTGATCGGTCCTTGAGAAGGACAAGCTGAATAGGAATAGTTTCTATAGTGGCATCACATTTTAAGTATAGTCTTCAAACAAGAAAATTTGTATGTCCTTGAAGGGCCTGTTCTTAATGAATTGGCGCCTAATGCTTCTAGGGCAGAAGTAGATGCTTGTGAGTAGCATGTTGATGATGCATTGGATGTTACATGCCTTATGCTAATTTCCATGGACTCTGAGCTTCAGAAGCAAGATGAGAACATGTGGGCGTTCGATATGATCGAACACCTGAAAATGCTCTGAGGAGAGCAAGTAAGGCATGGGAGGTACGAGACCTCTAAGGCATTGTTCCAATGCAAGATGGCTGAGTTGTCACCCGTTGGACCTCATGTGCTCAAAAGTATTAGATACATTGAGAGCCTTGAGGGTCTTAGTTTCCTTGGAGAAGGAAAAGGGTAAAGCAATGTTAGACAAGAAGAAGAAATGTACCAAAAGGTTTGGTGCATATACATCTTCTTGTTCTCATGTGCTGATACCCAAGGGAGGTATTGCAAAGGTAGGAAATTGTTTCCGTTGCAACAAACCAGGCCATTAGAAACGCAACTGCCCTGTTTACCTTGAAGAGGTAAAGAAGCAGAAGGGAAGTGAGACTTCCGCTTCAGGTATTTTGTTATAGAGGCTAATATCTCTACCTCTGCATCGTGGGTATAAGATGCCGGATGAGGTTCTCACATTTGAAGAAATGTGAAGGAACTAAGAAAGAGTGGGAGATTGGCTAAGGATAAGATAAACCTACGCCTCGGAATTGGAGCAAGAGTTGCTACATTAGCCGTAGGGACTTTTTATCTATCCTTACTGAGTGGTTTCGTTTTAGAACTGGACAATTGTTATTATGTGCCTACCATAAGCAGGAATTTGATTTCTGTGTCTTGTATGTACAAGAAAGGTTTTTCATTGAAAATAAAGAACAATTGTTGTTTTATTTATTTCAATGAAATTGATTGTGGTGGTGCATTTTAAACGATGATTTGTATGTTCTAAACCTAGTGTCGCCTATCTATAACATTAATACGAAGAAGGTTAGATTACATGATTCTAGTGAAACCTATCTCTGGCATAGTCGTTTGGCCCACATAAACGAGCTCGTATTCCTAAACTCCATAAAGTTGGAATTTTAGACTCATTTGATTTTGAATCATATGAGACATATGAGTCATATTTATTAGGCAAAAGACTAAGGCTTCCTTTACGGGTAAAGGTGAAGAGCCTAGGACTTGCTAGGTCTAATACATACTGATGTATGCGGGACCTATGTCTACACAGGCTAGAGATGGTTTTCAATACTTCATTACATTTACTGATGACATCAGTAGATACGGCTAAATGTATCTAATGAGACACAAGTCGGAATCCTTTGAAAAGTTCAAAGAATTTAAGAATGAAGTACAGAATCAACTCGGAAAGGTATTAAGAGTTTTCGATCAGATCGAGGCGGTGAATACTTATACCGAGAGCTTCTTGATCATCTAAAAGGTTGTGGTATAGTATCACAACTTACTCCACCGGATACGCCTCCATGAAATGTTGTATCCGAAAGGAGGAACGGGACCTTGTTGGACTTGGTTCGTTCTATGATGAGTCAAGCTGACCTTTCTATTTCTTTTAGGACATGCATTATTGAGTGCTGCACATACCTTAACCGTGTTCCATCTATTTCGGTAGAAAAGACACCATATGAGATATGGACTGGGAAGCGTCCCAATTTGTCTTTTATGAGGACTTAGGGTTGTGAGGCTTACGTGAGACGTGAAGCATCAGATAAACTCGACCCTAAATCTGACAAGTGCCTTTTGTATGATACCTTAAAGGGTATTATTTCTATAATCCTCTAGAGCACAAAGTGTTTGTGGCTTGGAATGCTATTTTTCTAGAAAGAGTGTCTATTTCTAGAAGAATCAGTGGGAGGATAATAGAACTCGAAGAAGTTCGAGCTAAAAAGGCTGAGATGGAACAAAGGACAGGATCCGCAAGTTGTTGTGGATGAGAATCCTGTACCTATAACACATGGACCGCGTAGGTCGGATAGGACTCGGCATGAGCCTGAGAAATATGGATTTCTTATGACCCATACCGGAGACGTGATGCTCATAGACGAGAATGAGCCCACTTCCTATCACCTGACCATTACGGGTCTTGACTCCAAGAAGTGGCTTGAAGCTATGAATTCGGAAATGGAATCCATGTATCAAGACAAGGTATGGACTTTGGTTGATCCACCTGAAAGGGTAAAACCTAAAGGGTGTAAATGGGTTTTTGAGAAAGACCTACATGGATGGTAATGTGATTACCTTTAAAGGGCAATTGGTTGCGAAAAGGTTTCAAGCAAGTTCATAGTATTGACTATGATGAAACCTTCTCACCATTCGCTATAGTTAAATCCATCCGGATTCTATAGGCTAATAGCTGCATGCCATGACTATGAGATATGGTATGCAAGTTGCAAAGGTCCATTTATGGACTTAAGCAAGCTTCAAGGAGTTGGAATCTTCGTTTTAATGATGCAATCAAAGAGTTTGGTTTCAGTAAAAGTGAAGGTGATTCATGTGTTTACAAGAAGGTTAGTGGGAGCACTTTTGTTTTCTTGTTATTGTTTGTTGACGACATTCTGCTCATTGGGAATGATATTCCGACACTACAGTCTGTTAAGGCTTGGTTAGGAAAGAATTTCTCAATGAAGGACTTAGGAGAAGCTGCCTATGTGTTGGGTATAAAGATCTATAGAGATAGATCCAAAAGGCTTCTCGGGCTAAGTCAGAGTACATATATTGACAGGATGCTAAAGAGGTTTAGCATGCAAAGATACCAAGAACGGTTTCTTGCTCATGTCGCATGGCATAGCTCTCTCAAAGATTCTGTATCCTAGTATGACTAAGGAGAGAGACCGGATGTGTTAGACTCCTTATGCTTTTGCAATAGGATCTATCATGTATGCCATGCAATGTACTTGGCCGGATGTCACTTATGCTTTTGAGTGTCACAAGCAGATGCCAATCTGATCCCGGTGAAAGTCACTGGATAACGGTTAAATATCCTTAAGTACTTGAGAAGCACTAAGGATGCATTCCTGGTTTACGGAAGCGTTGATGAGCATGTTGTAAAGCGTTACAAAGAAGCCAGCTTCCAAACTGACAGGGATGATTTTAGATCGCAATAAGGATATGTGTTTTCGTCTTGGAGGTGGTACTGTGAGCTGGAAGAGTTCTAAGCAAGAACAGCCACCGACTCTACAACTAAGGCTGTGTATAGTTCCTTCTGGGAACAATGTAGCAGATACATTGTCTAATCTTCTCATGCAACTGAAGCATGATGGTCATGCTAGATCCACATGTATAAGATACATGGATGATTGTCTTTAGTGCAAGTGGGAGATTGTTAGTAATATGCCCAAAAGCCAATCATGGATGTTTATTTATAGTCATGTACATACACTTTAAGGTTATTCCAATAAGTATCGTTTATGAGATAAACGCTTGCACATACTTATAACCCTAGAATATTTCATATTCTTAAATGTCCCTAGTCGATTATTATTACGGATGGGTTATAATAATAAATCAAGACTAGCGTATGTTGAGAATTTATATGTGATATGAATTCTACATACGGGTACAAGTTGGAGAACTTGTGGACTGTGTAAATGCACGGCCGTGCTCGGATTATGATATGTTGATATCATTGGTATCCGTTTTACACAGTTAACTCGAGGATCAAGAGACCGAGATTAAACATATACGATATTGACATATTCCATGTCTCGGTTTAATCTTGATAATGGGACGAAGGGACGATGACATATTCCGAGGCATAGAGAATCAGTACTGATCTTGTCGTTAGGGTAGCAATGATGTGTTGCTAGACGCCGCTCTTTGCTTATAATTGTAAAATGAGATTTTACAATTATTGCCGCACGTTACAAGTGCCTACAGGGTCACACACATAGAACCGTTGATTCGAGCAGATGGTCAAACCGTGGTTGGACCATGGTTGGACCGGGTGTGGTTGGACCGTGGTTGGACCATGGTTGAACCAGGTCGTTTTGGGGTGGTTTGGTTCACTAAGCATCAGATTAGTGGAGCCATTATTGCAGCCTTGTGATGAATATTCCCACTAAGAGTTAGTGGAAACATGTTGGCCAAAGGTGTTGTCCACTTTGACATGCCTCTGTGAGTTGGCATGCACATACTTTTGTCTAAGGCATTATTCTTCACACTTGGGTTGGTTAGAACGTTTTTGGGTCTGAAAAATTCAGAGCATTGAGCCTTGAGAAGTGTTCTTGAGAGCTTGAGAAAACACACACTTACCCCTTTCTTTGTGAAAGAAAAAGAACACCAAAAACACCACAAACACAAGCCCCGGTTTTACTCTTGCTAGCACATCAGTCCGGGGAGCTCGTTCTTGGATTCGTGTGACGATTCCGAGAAGGTCACGGTTCGTGTGGATACCGTAAAGGAGCAGGGCTTCTTCTTGCTCTAACTGATTCGTTCCAGCCTTGTTCTTGGTCTAGATGATTCGTTCCAGCAGTTGGGTGAAAGACCTCAACCGAACAAGGTATGAAATTTTGTTATACGGTTTATATGCTTCACATGTGGTTCTTGGCTAAGTTTCCTTTGCTTCCGCTGCATCTTTTGCTTTTATATGAATGTCATATAGCCTAGGGAAACTTACAGATGCATTGTAAGAACTACGTGAGCTTTGAACCCGGTCGCGGGGTACGTAGGCCGATTCTAGTGGTGGAATCTCAAGCTCAATCATGTTTTACTGTCAGTTTTATTTTATGTTTCGTTTTGTTGCCGTATTGTTATTGTTGTTGTTGTGGAATATGGCATATTTTCATCATCAATTGCACATGATTTCGCCCCAAACATGGATGGGTGCCTAACACTTTCCCATCAATGACGAATAGCTGAATCCAACATCTTTGGTTCGCTATGACCAATTGCCTTATGGTGTTGATGCCTAAGAAAGTTTTTTTCTTTCTGGAATTTTTGCCGGTAATAAAATTCAGGTACCGACTCCATAGATATTGGATTGACCCTTAAGAAGAGGGTGTGAGAATAAGGTGAGGGATCAATCAATTTTTGGTAGGGTCCTCATAGTTGGTGAACTCCACTAGGGACATATAGGGTTTAGGAAATTTTGTGCAATCGTTGATTACTGTATGCCTTTTTGTTTGTCATGTGCATGCCTTGCATTCATGAATTATGTGTGAAGCTTCTTCCTTAAGAGGGTAAGGGGATCCGAGTCTGTTACATATCGTCCTACGGGGTTAATGTCTTGAGTGAACCTATTTCTCGCCACTTAGCAATGATTGGGATTAATAGGTCTGCGACTTCATGTGCTAGTGGTGAGAGAAGAAAAGTGCGAAGGTAACTCTCCATGGCTTTAAATAGATACACACTAAAAAAAAAGCCCTCGACATGCAAGGAAGTTTTCCAACAATTAAAACTTTTAGGTACTTTTGAAAATCCGGGTAAATGCCCTTTTGCTTCATGAATTCGGAATTAGGACTGCAAATTTCATAGCATACTACACTGTTTTACAAATAAAATGCACTGAGTCGAGAATCAATATTTATTCACACCTCTTTGAAACCGGATTCTTCTTTGATAATGGCCCTGTTAGCCTAAACATGTAATTGAGAGCTTAATTAAGTAATTAATTAAAACTAATCTTGTTTAGTATACTTATGATGATTATTCAATGACTATTGTATTATTTTGATGACTAACAAACATTTTAGTAAGCCTTGTGTGTTTTAAGAATTGGCAGAAAAATTTTGTTTCTCGCAGAAATCAAAACCAGGAAGATTTAGCTTCACCACATCGACCAAAAGGTCGCTTTCTGGGCAGTTGGTGTTGTGGTCCCAAAAATTGCAGCAGTGGTCCAGAAAAGTAGTTGACTTTAAAGTAACTTCACTAACCATTATACTTGACCTCCAAGGGTCAGAAGAAGATCAGAAAAGTGGTCCTCACATCCTATCTCACCTCTGGAAGATTTAGTGGCCCTCACTTTCTATTTTTAGAAATCTTTTTGAAGAAAGATAATTTTTGCCCAAGAAATATTCAGATCTGGCTCATCTACGTGGACAGTTTTATTAATGGAGCAAGAAGTCAACTCGTGTGCCACCTGGAAGCTTACTAGCCGTTGAGAAACACTCCTTCCCATCCTTAGAATCTATAAATAGAGGATTGAAGCCTCACAATAACTTAACCTAACCATTCAAGAGATTCTAAGTTGTGAAAAGTGCTTACCTTGAGAGATATTATTTGTGCTAAATTTGTGTAACTTCTTGAGTGAGTCACTCTTGAAGCTAAGATTTAAATAATGCAAATGCAAGCAACATGCGAATGGATTCAAGTCTAGCTACTGGTGCAAAGGTCTCATCATAATCAATACCTTCCTCTTGATTGTACTCTTGTGCTACCAATCGAGCTTTGTTTCTTACCACAATTCCTGATTCATCAAGCATGTGCCTAAAGACACATTTTGTTCCAATAACAGGATGGTTTTTTGGTCTTACAACAAGCTCCCACACATTATTCCTCTCGAACTGATTAAGCTCTTCTTGCATTGCCATCACCTAACTTTCATCAAGAATGGCATCATTTGCATTCTTAGGCTCAAATTGAGATAAAAATGCAAGATGTGAATTGATGTTTTGCAATTTGGATATGGTTGTTACTCCTCTTCTAGGATTACCCAATATGGCCTCAGTTGAGTGGCCTCTTGGTGCTTGAACTTCAGCTTCTCTTAGCTGTGAGTTTGATCCAGATCTCAAAGCATTTGGCTGCATATCATTACTCTAAACATTTAGTTCGGTAGAAGCCAAATGTTGTTGAGTCTCAATTGGATCAGGGAGTTTCTCATCTTTTGTCTCATCAACATCTATAACATGTGGCTGATTCTCAAGAGTAAACTCAGCTTCTGTATCATCACTAATATCATTCAAGTTAATCTCATCAAACACCACATGCATGGATTCTTCAACAACCATAGTTCTTTTATTATATACGCGATAGGCTTTACTACTGAATGAATATCCAAGGAATATACCATCATCAGACTTAGCTTGAAACTTATCAAGATTATCTTTTGTATTTAAAATGTAACACTTGGAGCCAAATGTGCAGAAATATACAATATTTGGCTTTCTGTCGTGCCAAATCTCATAAGGTGTCTTTTCAATCAATGGATGCAAAGATACTCTATTTAAAACAAAGCATGTTGTCTTCACACCCTCTTCCTAGAAATAGGCAGGTAACTTATACTCATTAAGCATAGTTCTACCTATCTCTTACAAGGTTCGATTCTTCCTTTCCACAACCCCATTTTTTTGAGGTGTACTAAGAGTAAAAAATGCATGCTCAATGCCACTTTGTTCACAGAAGTGAATGAAGGTAGAGTTATCGAATTGCCCCTCCATGATCACTTCTAATTTTAGAAATTTTACACCCCTTTTCATTTTGTAGCTTCCTAACAAGTGAGCCAAATTCTTGACATGCATGATCTTTTTGAGAAAGAAAGAGAACCCATGTAAATCTAGAATATTCATCTACTATAAAAAATGCATATTTTTTACCACGTGGACTCACAGTTCTTATAGGACCAAATAGATCAATATGTAGGAGTTCAAGAGGTCGTGAAGTTGATACCACATGTTTTTGCTTAAAAGAACGTTTGATTTGTTTACCAAGCTGACATGCTCAACATTTGGTTTCTGCTTCGAATTTTAGCTTTGGCAAACCATCAACCAAATCTTTCTTTGATAGATTGAGATGAGTTCAAGATTTGCATGCCCGAGCCTTATGTTCCATAGAGTTGGAGTATCTATTCTTGCACTAGAGCACTTGATCTCAGGATTAGTAACATAATTTAAATATATATAGAGTATAGATTACCAATCCTTTCTCCAACAAATAACACATTCTCATCATCAACCCTACTCACAAGGCATCGTGATGATTCAAATGTAACTTTAAATCCTTTTTCACAAAGCTAACTAATACTAAGTAAATTATACTTAAGATTATCAACAAGAAGCACATGCTCAATAGTTGGATTAGCACCATTCTTACCAATACCGAGAATTTTTCCTTTTGAGCTATTACTAAATGTAATATTACCTCACTGTTTTGATAGGAGGGATGTAATTTTTGATGGGACACCCAGTCATGTGTCTTGAACAACCACCATCTAGAACCCATTCATCCCTTGCATCCTGTCAAATGATCAAGTTTTAGGTACCCAAACTAACTTGGGTCCTTCAAGGTTAGATTTGGCTCCTTTCAGAACCAAAATATATTTGACATAGTTGCTTCTCTTCCTATGAGAGCATGATCTGATTGTATGACCAACATTTTCACAATAATAGCATGTGATATTAGATTTATGTGAGTGCTCATGATGTCTTTCATGATATCTAGGTATATATGATGTTCTAGATTCTGCATTGACAAATTTAACAGGCAGATTTAGCTTATTAAAAACCATATGTGTTGCACCTATTCCACTTTTGTCTAGTGAATACCTTTGTTCTCCTAGTAGCATATTCAGGCTACCTCTTCCTCTTGTGAATTTATCTAAGGAGCATTTTAAATCCTCTACTTCTGCCTTAAGAGTATCATTCTTTTGGATCATCTTTTCACAATTGATTAAGTTGCTTGCTAACGTTTTCTCATGATCATCATATGCATTTTGAGTAGCAAGTTTCTCTTTCTTTAATGACTCACAAATAACCATACTCTCAGCATGTGCATGCTCAAGAGTTTCATATGTAGTTTTGTGAGATGCATGATCAAATTCAAGCAGATCAATACATTTTTTATATGCCATGTTTTTTATAAGTGCTTGTTCATACTTATCAGGCAATTCTTCAAATGCATCTTGTAGTTCATCAAAAGTGTAATCAAGATATTCATTTACCTTAGAATCTTTTCGAATCATTAAGCATAGATTTACTACTTCTTCAAAGTCAGAGTCACGTGATGAGTCCAAATCATCCCATGCTGACATAGCTTTCTTCCCTTTGCTCCTAGGGAAATCAGATTTGGCTTTTTGATATGGACATTCTGACTTGATATGGTGTGCACGATTGCAGCCAAAACACACCAGTGAGTCTTTCCTTTGTTCACCCGATTTAGCACCTTGGAACCCCTTTCCTTTCATCTGCCTTTTCTTTCGGAGGAATTTGAAAAACTTCTTGGTGATCAGTGTCATGTCTACATCATTGTACTCATCACTTGAGTCTTGATCCGCCTTTAGAGCCAAATCTTTCTTCTTTGGCTCTTTTGATTCTAGTTTAGAGCCATGAACTATAAGCTTGCCAATAAGTTCATCATATGTAACAATGTTCATATTCTGAGCATCTTCAATAGCGGTAGCTTTTGGCTCTCACTCCTTAGGTAGAGACCTAAGGATTTTTACTACTTTATCTTTATGAGTGATAGGACTACCAAGTAAGGCTAACCCATTGTAGAGAATGGTGAAGCGTGTATCCATCTCTTGCGCAATTTCTCCAGCAGCCATTTGGAAGAGCTCATAGTTCCTCATTGGACAATTGAGCCTAGACTCCTTTACTTGATTTGTACCTTCATCTGTCACACAAAGAAGCCTCCATATTTCATAGGCTGTGCTGCAAGAGCTAACCCTCTGAAATTTGCTTTCGCTTATACCACATAGTAGTATGTTTTTGGCTTGTGCATCAAGCTTGGCTCTCCTTATCTCATCTTTAGACCTATACTACATGTCTCTTTGAGGTTTGGCATAGGGAGTCTGAACAATATTCCACATTTCAAGATCTTTCCCCTCAAGGAAGATTTTCATCATGAACTTCCAATAATCAAAGTTCACTCCATCAAAGTATGGAGTTTTGTTGACATTTGTACCTTCATAAGTCATGATCTTTTTCTCTGGAGATTAATCCACAATATTGAGAACGCAACTCCTCTACCAATTGTTGGCCCAGAAATGCTAAGAAAGGAGAGTTGAATTAGCGTTTCCTTCTTTTTGGCTTTTCTAAAGAATTGGTTCTTACTATGAAACCAAATGTGAAACCGATTCGAAATGCAGTAAAGAGAACTGAAAAGTAAAGGACACAGGAAATTTATAGTGGTTCCCCACTCAGGAGTATATCCACTACCTAAAGGGCCCCCTGATGCAGCAACAACCCTAAAATTCCACTAGGATTACCTCTGCAACTAATTGGGATCAAACTAGGGTATAGTATCCCTATTCTTCACCTCCTAAACTCAAAGGATTAGGCAACAAACAATTAGGAATACAAGGAATTAATTATTCACCACAAGTAAATCACTTGATAAGAATAATCAATCCTAAAGAGTAAAGCCAAGAGAATCCCTCTCTTGTTTTTTTTGATTGAATCTCTCAACCAAGAAGAACAACAAAAGGAAAGCATTTAGCTTCCTTAGAATTCACTCAAATTTCATGTATGTAATCTGATTACAAACTTGATACATGTTTGGCTTGTATAGAAGGCAAAAAGCAAAGGATGGAATTTAAAATACAAAGCTTTTGTTTTCTTTAATGCACACTAACCACACTAACACCAACCACACCAACAAACCAAATGATGAAAGAGCACTCGATATGGATAGTGGGTTTCTCTAGCTCCTTAGTGGATTTTCCAACCTGAAAATGAACAGTAAACGCCGGCAGTGAATAGTAATTTCCGGCGTGAATAGTAATTTTCGGATTGAACGGTAAAACGGCTACTTGTGACTTGAATCCTTCAAAATGCTCACAAACTTAGGAGTTTCTTTAAATTCATCTCCGAATTTTTCCAACTTATCTTCTTGCAACTCCCGATTAACCCAATCTTGAGCATAATGTAACATGTGATTCTTTATCTTCTTCATTCGAGCCCTCGTGATTGGTCCATGGGGTAAGCTAATGGCGCCATCACGATCTTGAGTTCCACTTGGTACTGGCTTGCATATATCATTCCCCCCCTCCTCAAAAGGATCCGTCCTCGAATCTGTCCCTGCGTTATCAAAGGGAGAAAGATCAGAAACATTAAAAGTAGCACTCACTGCATACTCACCAGGGAGATCTATTTTGAAGGCATTGTCATTGATGCACTCCATGACTTGAAAAGGACCATCCCCCCTCGCATCCAACTTAGATTTCCTTTGCTGAGGAAACCTCTCCTTCCTACAGTGTACCCAAACCCAATCACCAGGTTCAAACCTGACTAGCTGGCGCCCTTTGTTGGCCCTTTGTGCCACTTTAGCATTCTTCTCTTCGATGTGCTTGCGAGCCTTTTCATGTATGGATTGAACCAACTTTACTTTTTGCTGCCCATCGACATTGACAAGCTCATTCAAAGGTAAAGGCAACAAATCCAAGGGGGTTAGTGGATTAAAACCATACACATTCTCAAATGGAGAATATCCTGTATAAGAATGAATGCTCCTATTATAGGCAAACTCTATCAATGGCAAACAATCTTCCCAAGTTTTCAAGCTCTTACTCACAACAGCACGAAATAAAAACCCTAAAGTCCTATTGACCACTTAAGTTTGGCCATCAGTCTGAGGATGACAAGCAGTAGAAAACAACAACTTGGTCCCTAATTTATTCCACAACACACGCCAAAAGTGACTCAAGAACTTAGTATCTCTATCAGAAACATTTGTCCTAGGAATGCCATGCAAACGAAGTACATCCCTAAAGAACAATTCAGAAACATGAGACGCATCATCAGTCTTTTGACAAGCAATAAAATGAGCCATCTTACTAAACGTGTCAACCACAACAAAGATCTATCTCTACCTTTCCTAGTCCTAGGCAATCCTACCACAAAATCCATAGAAAGATCAGTCCAAGGATGAGTAGGAACAGGCAAAGGTGTATACAATCCATGAGGTTGCACTCTAGATTTGGCATCTCGACATGCCACACAGCTACTACAAACTTCCTCAACATTCTTTTTCATGTTAGGCCAATAAAAAGGTTCCTGCAGAATGTCAAGAGTTTTAGCAACACCAAAGTGACCCATCAAACCACCATCATGTGACTCCTTAGTCAACAGCTCACGCATAGAACAAGATGAAATGCAAAGTTTACCCTCACGAAATAATTATCCATTATCTCTATAAAACTTTTTAAGTCCATATTGCTCACATGCAGCATATACATTAGCAAAGTCAGAATCAGACGAATACAACTCCTTGATATACTCAAATCCTAACAACTTAGAACTAAGAGAAGAGAGTAGAGCATACTTTCTGGATAATGCATCAGCAACTACATTATCCTTACCTTGTTTGTACTTGACAACATAGGGAAAAGTCTCATTGAACTCCAGCCAATGGATTCAAGTCTAGCTACTGGACGAGTAGCTAGACTTGAATCTTTCAACTTTATCAAATGGATTTCAAGAGTGCTTTTCTAAATGGATCTATCATGGAAGAAGTGTATGTAGAACAACCTCCAGGATTTTAAAACCATGAGGATCCCCGACATGTTTTCAAATTCAAAAAGGCATTCTATGATCTCAAGCAAGCTCCTAGAGCTTCGTATGATAGATTAAGCTCATGTCTTATCTCACAATGCTTTACAAGAGAAAAAGTAGACTCAACTCTATTTGTGAGATCTAACAAAGATGATTTCATTATAGTGCAAATATATGTTGATGATATTTTATTTGGTGCTACTAATGAATCTCTTTGTCAAGAGTTTGAAAAGCTAATGCAGAGCGAGTTTGAAATGAGCATGATGGGAGAATTAAACTTCTTCTTAGGATTTCAAGTCAAGCAACTTGATGGTGGCATTTTTCTTAATCAAGCAATGCATACACGTGAGCTGCTGAAAAGATTTGGCTTTAGTGAAGCCAAAACTAGTCCAATACCGATGAACACTAGCACCAAACTTGATAAGGATGAGAATGGTAAGAATGTCGATGTGAAATTATACAGAGGCATGATAGGTTGTCTCCTTTACCTTATAGCTATAAGACCCGATATTATGTATAGTGTTCGCTTGTGTGCTAGATTTCAATCATACACAAAAGAATCCCATCTTAGAGAAATCAAGTGCATCTTCAAATATTTAAAAGGAACATCATCTTTAGGCTTGTGGTATCCTAATGTGAACTCTTTTGAGCTAACAAGCTATTCAAATGCAGGTTTTGCAGGATGCACTCTTGATAGAAAAAGTACAAGTGGTACTTGTCAACTACTTGGACAATCACTTGTATCTTGGTCAAGTAAAAAGAAAAATTCTGTTGCTACTTCCACAACTAAGGCTGAATATATAGTAGCTGGTGCATGTTGTGCACAAGTGCTATGGATGAAACAAACACTTACTGATTATGGACTAACTTTTGATTGTGTTCCTATCTTTTGTGACAACTCAAGTACCATCAATCTAACTAAAAATCCAGTGCAACACTCTCGAACCTAACAAATAGAAGTGAGACATCATTTTATTCGAGACCATGTGTTGAAGAAGGATGTGGCTATTGAGTTTATGAGCATGATGGGAGAATTAAACTTCTTCTTAGGATTTCAAGTCAAGCAACTTGATGGTGGCATTTTTCTTAATCAAGCAATGCATACACGTGAGCTGCTGAAAAGATTTGGCTTTAGTGAAGCCAAAACTAGTCCAATACCGATGAACACTAGCACCAAACTTGATAAGGATGAGAATGGTAAGAATGTCGATGTGAAATTATACAGAGGCATGATAGGTTGTCTCCTTTACCTTATAGCTATAAGACCCGACATTATGTATAGTGTTCGCTTGTGTGCTAGATTTCAATCATACACAAAAGAATCCCATCTTAGAGAAATCAAGTGCATCTTCAAATATTTAAAAGGAACATCATCTTTAGGCTTGTGGTATCCTAATGTGAACTTTTTTGAGCTAACAAGCTATTCACATGCAGGTTTTGCAGGATGCACTCTTGATAGAAAAAGTACAAGTGGTACTTGTCAACTACTTGGACAATCACTTGTATCTTGGTCAAGTAAAAAGAAAAATTTTGTTGCTACTTCCACAACTAAGGCTGAATATATAGTAGCTGGTGCATGTTGTGCACAAGTGCTATGGATGAAACAAACACTTACTGATTATGGACTAACTTTTGATTGTGTTCTTATCTTTTGTGACAACTCAAGTACCATCAATCTAACTAAAAATCCAGTGCAACACTCTCGAACCTAACAAATTGAAGTGAGACATCATTTTATTCGAGACCATATGTTGAAGAAGGATGTAACTATTGAGTTTGTGAGAACTAAAAATCAACTGGCTGACATTTTCATCAAACCATTGAAGGAAGATCAATTCACAAAAATCAGACTCGAGCTTGGAATTCGCAATAAACTATAAGTATTCTCATTCGGCCTCACTTTTAGCTTTTATACGCTCATGCATATTGTAACACATTGCACACATAAACACTTAGAAAATATTCAATTGTCATACATTCCACACTTGCACTAAGCATATGAGCATATGATGACATGTCATAGCTGCAATCAAATGCAAGAGCTGTAAGATTTGGTTCAAGAACGAGCCAAAACCTATTGTCCATGTACAATAGTTAATGGAAAAGAAGAAAAGAAAAGTAAGGTCAAAACGGGGAGTTTTGACAAATGGTTAAGTGGTGTCCCGCGTCTGACACAAAGTAAAGAAAAGCTGCAAAAATAAGGGGCTTTATTAATGGAAGTGGCCGGTTTCTTCTTCTCCACAAAACCCATGACTACCTCTTTCCTCTATTATCTACTTCTTTTTTAACTTCCACTTTCAGTTTTCCTCTCAAACACATTAACTCTTCAAACCTTAGAAATTCTCTCCCACCCTGAAGACAAACACGGGAAAAAGGAAAGCCTTAAGACAAACTCCCACAAAACAAAAACCACCAAAACCTCCTGTTCCTCCAAAAGGAAAAACTAAGAGAGCTGCTGCAAAACCCGTCTTTAAGAAATCCTCAACACCTGAAAAGAAAAAAGAGAAGGAGATCGAAACAAGAGCAACCGCTGGGTTATCTTCTCCAGAAAGAGAGGTTGTTGTCCAAATTGAAAAACTCAAACTTGGAGCACAACCTGAAGCTTCACAACACAAAGAAACCATGGTGCATCCTGAGGAAGGATCTGATCCCAAAATTCGTGTCTTCAATCTTGAAGACACACCACATCTTTGAATCTGGGATTTTGACATCTACACCTTTTAGTATCTGTGTTTCAAATTCTGGGGAAGTCTATGCTGCTGAGAAAACTATGTTAGGTTCTATTGAGACACAGTCGTATCCTAGAAATATTCCTATTGATAGTGTTGTTGTGAGTGTTGAGAAAGGGCTTAAATCTGGTGGAAAGACTAAGTCTTTTGTTAAAAATGGTTCTGTTGGTGAGGGTTCTGGTTCTATAAAAAAAAAAAAAGTAATGTTCTTGCTGAGTTTGTGAGATCGTTGGTTCCACCTCCCGAAAAAGATGCTGAAGAGTTTTTTGTGGAGAAGATGAAGGAATTAGGAGGCGTCATAGATAATCTGAAAGAAAGCTTTGAAGATGCAAACCGAGAAGATTTGGCTGCGGAGAGAGCCAAATCTGCCCATCCTACAAGGAAGAATTTGGTTGAAGAAAAAGCCAAATCTGGAGAGACAAAAGGAACTGATGAAGCTGACACGGACAAGAGGGCAGAGAAGGTTGATGAAATCCTTCACGGGATTCGAATTTCAGAAGAAGATGTTGATGCCAAGAATGAATTGGTTCAAGCTGTAGAGAATGGAAGAGAATATGACAAACCAGTGCCAGCTTCCTAAAAAGAAAGAGGAAAATGCGCTGACAGAAGGAGATTTGGCTCTACTAGAAACCAAATCTGTTGCTGAGAAGGTCATCCCACAAGCTGAACCTGGGAAAGAGGCTGAGAGCTCTAAGACCAAATCTGATGCACCAAGACCGAAGCTGCCAAAGCACCTTGCTCAAACCCCAACCACTCAAACATCAAGAGCTCAAATTGTTAGGTCAAGCACACCTGCACAAATTGTGTTTGGAAGAGGAGGAAAGAAGCTTGGAGACAAAGTCGTTGAAGTGGAGTCTGATGAGGATAAAAGTGAGAACTCACCTGTTGATGGAGGTGACAAGAGCTCCAAAAAGAGAAAAATAAGTGATGAAGACAAAGAGAAATTTGATGATGATTTGGCTGATGAAGAGCCAAATAACAATGACAAGGAGCCAAAATGAGAGTGACAAGGAACAGAATTCCGAAGATGAACCAGAGAATGAGAATGAATCGGACATGGAAGGATCTGATGATGATTCTAAAGAACGAGATGATCATGATGGTGATGATAAGGGAGATGATGAGGAAGACAAAGAAGAGGACAATGATAAAGAGCTTGAGGTTAAGGAAGAATCAGAAAAGTAGGAAGAAACTATTCCAACTCCAGCCAAAAGAAAGCTCAAGGCTTTGACCAAGTCTGGATCAACCAGAAAGGCTAAGAAAAAATACTTCACTCATACCTCTACCTGCACAATGGTTCTAAGCAACTTTGAAGGAATTGGTGTAGTAAAATTGTTAAGGGATGCTAAGTTCACCACATTAGCCACTTTGAAAGAATAAGGGTATGAAGCTTTGATGAAGGATTTCTATGACAACAGGACTATGGAATATGGGGGTGATGGTCTACTCACTTGAATCAAGACAAAAATAAAAGGGTAGAAGATTACATTGATGGTCGAGATGATATGTGATTTGTTGAAGATGACACCGGGCAAGATAAGGTTCTATGATTTTGCTTCAATAACCCCAATCAACATTCCAAAGACTCCCTCCGACTTCAAACAAAATCAACTTCTCCTCGGTAGCAATAAATCTGGTACTTACAACTCTCTGAAACCAAGAGAGAGGACTCTGATGTACACTCTCACTCAGATCATCATGCCAAGGAAGAACTCTCGCACTATGATCAAGAAGCTTGAACAATGGATCATTGCTTGCCTTATTGGGAGATCCTCTATTTGTTTTGGTACTCTTATCCTCTATCATATGGGTATCTGCAAGGAACACACTCATGGTGCTCTCATCACCTTATTGGCAAAACAGATGAAGATCAAGCCCACTAATGCAGATAAGCCGATTAAGCATAAGGATCTGGCCAAGATGTCTATCAAGCCAAATCCTGAAGGGGAGTACTCTGTGGCCAAATCTACAGCCACAAAGGATCACAAGATTGAAGAACTGAATGTTCTGGTTGTAGGCCAAAAAGTGCCTAAGAGGAGAGGGGTGAATAAGGCTTTAAACTTTTTCGGACTGTGAGATCTGGTTTTTGAGAAACCAAATCTCTGCGATGCGAGATGAGTGCTTAAAGTAAAAATAAAGTAAGGACGGTAGAGAGAAATTGACACAGGTGTTTTAGAATGGTTCCCCCTCACCAAGTACCTCCACTACCTAAGGTTCCTTCCTTTAAGATTTCAAACACTCATTATACTTAAGTTTTTACGAGATCAACCTTAACCTTTACAAACACAAGCTTTTCTAGGGGTTAAATGGCTTTTTTTGTCCCTACAGTTTGTCAATTTCATTGTTCCTGTCCTTGTTCTTTGAAAATCACCAATTGTGTCCCTCAACTCCATAAATTTTATTAAGGGCAAAATTTGGGAAAAACCTTTAGATGACTTCTTTAGGCTACATGGTCATGGTGAACCAAAGACATGGGATCGGGGGTTCATCACAGATGGGATGGTGTTAAGCACCCATCCGTGTTGGGTCGAGACTAGGTGCAATTGTAGAATGCAAGTGTGCCTGGTGCGAGTGTGCATGTGTGGAAAATAAAGAGAAGGGGAGAAGAAGAAGATTTGGCTTGCATTCCGTTGTAAAACCGAGACTACCTACGTACCCGAGTGATCGGGGTCAAAGCCACGTAGTTATAAACATGGCACTAATCGGCCACTTACATCATCAAAAGTAACAGCATACAATCAGTAAAGAATCAATCAAGAGAGTTTAGTGTTACCTCTTGTAGCCCTCCTCTAGCTCCTTGCAATGGGTCGAGTTCTACACCCACCTTCTTGCCATTCCTAAGCTTAATGGTTGGTCCTCTTCTTGATTCTTCCTTGCTAATCTATTGCTGATGCCTCCCACGAAATTCCTCTAGAATTTCTGCCTAAAAATGTATTTCTAAGCTTGGAGAAGTAGAGTTTCTCCAAGCACTCAAGGCTTATAGGTGTGTATGTGAGAAAAGTTTTTGATCCTCTGAAAAGTGTGTGAAGGGTCCTATTTATAGTGTTCTGGGAAGCCTAGGGGCATGGACCTACTTAATGGTGAAGATTATACCCGAAAATCTAGTCCAAAACTACGTAGGATCGAAATTAGAAACAAAATCGGAGATTTGGGTGAATCTGGGAAGCCATGACCGCCGCTGCCAGCGGTCATCTACTGCATGACCGCCAGTGCCGGCGATCTTAAGTGGATAACCACCAGCACCGGGCGGTCTTCGCGAGATGACCGTCGGTTGCCCGCGTGCCACTTGTTCTTTCCATTTTCGAACCCCCAATCCCCCCTAATTTAACCCTGATTTGATCCTACCGCGTAATTAATCCCTAATCAACCTAGAGTCACTCAATTACTTGATCATCACTCTCCTAAATTATTTCAAGATTGATTGATTACACATTTAACACCCATTTCCTTCTAAATCATACCAAAAACAACATTTCTATATAAATGATGATTTAGCTCTGATTTTCGTCGAAAATCAGAGCTAAGATTAGTCTTTAAGAAATGTATTAATAGGCTAATTAAACTCTGGAGAACTAACTTGGGCCCTCAAACCCATCTTTAACCCAAAGATAAATCATCTCATTAAAGTTGGATTAAACATAGGCAAAAGGACCAAAAACACATTTCAGTATAATTAAACCTTACTATATATTTTATCCTAAGATTAAATCATCTCATTAATCCTAGTACACCAATTTACAAAGGCTCAATTCACTAAAATGTGTTACTTCCACTAAGATAAATTCTTAACATGCTTTGTTCCTAGGACCAAATTATCTCATTAACCCTAGGTTCAAACATATTATAATCTAACTTTTGTGGAAAATTCGTGGGTCAAATTTGGGTGTTCACAGATGCATCATGTGTAACTAATACAGGTAATTCCTCATCCTTTTCATCAGAAGGGATATCTATGTTTATAACCTGTGGTTGTGCATCAGGAGTAACATCTACATCTTCTTCAATACTTAGATAACACTGGTCAGTTTCATCAAACACTACGTATATGGATTCTTCAGCAACCATATTTATCTTGTTATAGACACGATAAGCTTTACTGGTTGTAGAATAACCAAGGAAAATGCCATCAACAGATTTTGCCTCAAACTTAACAAGGTTATCCTTTGTATTCAGAATATAGCATTTAGACCCAAAGACCCGAAAGTAAGAAATATTTGATTTCTTCTCATACCATATCTCACAGGGTGTCTTTTCAATTATAGGACGCATAGAGACTCTATTTAAAATATAGCACGCTGTGTTCACACCCTCTACCCAGAAATATGCTGGTAACTTATGCTCGTTAAGCATAGTTCTAGCCATTTCTTGCAAGGTTCGATTCTTCCTTTCAACAATCTCTTTTTGTTGAGATGTTCTCGGAGTCAAAAAAAGTGTGTACTATGCCACTTTGTTCATAGAAATGTTTGAAGGCAAGATTATCAAATTCTCCTCCATGATCACTTCTTATTTTTGAAATTTTATACCCTTTTTCATTTTTTAATTGTCTAACAAGTGTACTGAACTCATCACATGCACGATCCTGATGAGAAAAAAATATAACCCATGTATATCTTGAGTAATCATCAAGTCTGACAAAAACATATCTTTTACCACCTATACTCAAGGTTCTCATAGGTCCAAACAAATCCATATGCAACAATTCAAGAGGTCTAGATGTAGAGATAGCATGCTTGGGTTTCAAGGAACTTTTAACCTGTTTACCTAGCTGACATGCACGGCATGCAACTTCTTTTCATATTTCAGTGCGGGTAAACCTTTCACCAACATCTTGCCTGATAATCTGGAGATAAGGTCTAAGTTGGCATGCCCGAGCCTTCTGTGCCACAAGGTTAGTGTTTCTGTTCATGCACTTAAAAACTTAAGCTCAGATTTAGTAGTATTACCAAAAGAAATAGAGTAGATATTTCCTTTTTTGGTACCAGTAAAAACCACATCTTCATCTACTGAACTAACTAACCATTTAGAAGCTTCAATAGTGACTTTAAATTCTTTATCACAGAGCTGGCTCACACTAAGCAAATTGTATTTGAGATTATCAGCAAGTAAAACATGTTCGACAAATGGGATTAGAGTCAAAGGAAATAGAGTAGATATTCCCTTTTCTAGTACCAGTAAAAATCACATCTTCATCTACTGAACTAACGAAGCATTTAGAAGCTTCAAAAGTGACTTTAAATTCCTTATCACAGAGTTGGCTCATACTAACCAAATTATATTTGAGATTATCAGCAAGTAAAACATGTTCGATAGATGGGGTTAGAGTCAATGTTACCAAACCCGAGAATTTGTCTTTTGGACTTGTCCCCAAAAGTTACTTTTCCTCGGTCTTTCATGGTTAGGGATGAAAACTTGGATACTTCTTCTGTCATATGCCTTGAGCATCCACTGTCTAAGATCCATTTGTCCCCTGTCATCTGCAGAAAGTGTAATACCCGGTATTCATTGGATTATAAGTTAAATTTACCTACCATATCTATTAGTTAGTTTAAGCCCACGTGCATAATAAGCAGGCCCACAATTTGTTTTGACCCGTTGGATTGTGTTTTGAAAAAAAAACATAAAGCCCTACCCTTGCCCTTAAGTTCACCGTGTCCAAATAGGTTTAGTTCTTTTGTTTAGGCAGTGGCATTTATATATATAGGTCTTTACAAAACACAAACCCCATTCTCCTATTATCGTTCTCGCCGCGCTCGTCTGCCAATAAGGACAATAGGTGCAGCCTTTGTGCTGTCGTCAAAAGGTGAAGGTGGAGAGTTTGAATCGAGTAGCTAACCCACAGTAAGTTTTTAACGATTATATCTTCTAGCCTTTAGTGTTTTTGTAGACTTCTAAGAATAATACTATGTTTTCTTAGCCCTTATGGGAATTTGTTACTGCAACTCGATTCTGTCTATCATAAACTAGGAAAATAAATCTATCTTATTATTTATTTGTGGTCGTCATCTGGTCAAACCCAAGGTGCATCCATTAGTTTTGAACAGTTTATAGTGTTCTTGTTTCCGTTAAGGTTAAGCTTAGAATTAGGTAATCAAATTTTTATCCTACAAAACAGACACACATAGGAAACGTTTGCAATTGGTTTCATTAGAAAAGGAGTTTTGTGGAATTTATTAAAAATCGCACAAGTGGACAGTTGTGCAGGAAATTACAGTTTTTCTGGGCTATGTTAGAGAGTTCATAATTAATTATTCCTAGATCCTGTGATAGTGAGTTTTATATGGTTGGAAAGCTTGGAATGTCTACCTTAAGTTTTATGTTGATGATATTTTAGGATTCAGGATGATTTGGGAGTTATTAGGCAGAAACTAGCGACTGGTCGGTTATGTTGTTCATTCGGTAGTTTGTTAAGCATTGTTTGGACTTAGTGGTTGTGTTTTCCTTGTGAATTAGGTGCTGCAGGGATCCAGACTCAAGCCGAAACTTAAGTATTTGTGATTGGTAATTTGAATTTGCTTTTGAGGTGAGTTATATTATTATTATACTTCCTATTTTCTTAGTAAAGCTATGTTTTAACATTATTTTCTCATATAATTACTTTCGTATTTATAACTACTTTTTGTCCAACTCTTCTAAATTATATTGTTTTGACCAAAAAGGTTTTGATAAGCTAACGTTTACTTCAAATTGATTTACTTTAAAAACCATTACTATTCCTTCAACTGTGATTTTACCGAACAAGGATTTTGAGATTTCAAAGAAAGGCCTATGTATCTTTTACTATATCGTTTTGTCTGTACAATACCTATTCTTCTTATAAATACTATTCGCTCTATTTTGCCTATATACACTATCTGCTTATTTGGATGAGAAATATCTTTGGATTTGATACTTTTGAAGAATTTATTTGAATTTGTTTTTGCTTAGAATTAGATGTCAGACGTCTCTATCTGGCAAGGGTGCTGTCAGACTTTGTGCACATTGATTGGTTTGACTAGGTTTTTAACCTCTATCTGTTTGATGGGAATCTTTGATTTCCCTATGGATCCTTTTGTTCCTCCAGCCGACAGGGGGCCGTTGTCGGACATGCTCGACGGGGCGTGCTTTACTTCTCTCTATTTCTTCTTTGGTTCTGACATCTTAATTCGAGGCTTCCGATTATTTTGAGTATTATGACTATTTGATAATTAAGTTCAAAGCTTCCGCTGTTTTTGTATACTTTTGATCATTTGACAAGTAAGCTTATTTTATTTTGATTATGAAATATATATGTTTTGACCTCTATGATTTTAGTATGGTTTTCGTTTGCTTTGTACTATGCCTACTGAGTTATGGAAGGACTCACCCCCATTTTAAAAATATTTTCAAGTGATTAGTAGGCTTGAGACGTAGTTCGTGCTTGGCGAGTTGTCTTGGTATGCGTAGCAGACTTTTGGATTGTTAGAGCTCCACTGTTACTCTAGTTTTTTTGGGAATTTTCATGATTTGGATTATATTAAGGATTTTGATTGGTCTTTGAGTTTGGAATTTATGTTTATCATATGACTTGTTGGATTATTCGATTTATGAGAGTATTTTATTTTGGAGACTATATTTATCTTATTTGTCTGAGGCTTGTCTTGTCTTGGGTAGACATATGTTTCCTACTAGGACTAGAGCCGGTCATGGACCTAATTTTGGGTCGTGACAAAGTTGGTAGCGGAGCGTAGGTTGTAGATTTTATGTGGATCTTAGGTTACACGTAACATGTGGAGCTAGGTTAGATGTAGCATGTGGAGCATAGGTTATAATTATGATGTGTAGTATAGGTTATATGTAGCATATAGAGCATAGGTTTATTGGTATTATGACTAGGCTTTAGTAACCTTTAGTTATATGTTATTGATTGTTATTTGGCTACAACCTTATTCTTATGAATTAGAATTTATCGTTTATAAATTCGTTAGGTGGAAATGGCTAGAACTAATGTGGGAGGGAGAAAGGGAACAGGAAACGTTGCCCCAGGTCGTGGTAACACCCAAGAAGCGGTACGTGGGAGAGGCAGAAAGACTAGAGCTGATGCTAGGGTTGATGATGGTGATATCGAAGCTACGCAAGATCAAGAAGAAAGTGGTGTCAATGAAGCCGTTCAGGACGATGACGAAGTGGTTCCTCGTGCTAAAGTTCCTACTAGAGCTCGAAGTGGAACTGTGGCTGGAAGTTTGCAAAAGACCTTGGAAGTGCTAGCTGACATTGCTGTACAAAACAAGGGGGCTATCGGACAAGGGAATGCATCACTGATTGATTTTATGAAGTTACAACCTCCAACATTTTCTGGTCTTGGTAGTGATGATGATCCTAAGCTCTTTTTGGAATAGGTCAAGAAGCGATGTGATGCTTTGGGGTGTTCGGAGGAGCAGGCTGTGTATCTAGCGGCTTATAGGTTACAAGGAGATGCTCGTACCTGGTATGATAGCATTATTACTGCAAGGGAAGCTGATGATCCATTATTGTGGGAAGAATTTAGCTCAAGTTTCTTGGACATGTACTTGCCTGAGAGCATTAGGGATGCGAAGATCTATGAGTTTGAGAGGCTCAAACAAGGAAATATGACTGTTGCTGAGTACAAGGTGAAGTTCATGGATCTTGCAAGATATGCCTCGCATTTGGTCCCCACGGAGCAGCAAAAGGTGAAGAGGTTTGTTAGGGGTCTTAATAATTCGCTTCATAAGGTGGTTTCTGCTAGGAACTGTGAGATGTTATCATCCGCACTAAGCTTTGCAATGTCTCTCGAGATGAGGGATGTAGAGGATAAGGCAGAGAGGGACTTGAATAAGAAAGCTAGAATTGATGTGCCTCAGGGGACCGAGTCTTATCCTGACCTTTTCGACTTAGAAGGTAAGTATTAAATTCGGGGACCGAATTTTTCTAACGGGGGAAGAATGTAATACCCGATATTCAATGGATTATAAGTTAAATTTACATACCATATCTATTAGTTAGTTTAAGCCCACGTGCATAATAAGCAGGCCCACAATTTGTTTTGACCCGTTGGATTGTGTTTTGAAAAAAAAAACATAAAGCCCTACCCTTGCCCTTAAGTTCATCGTGTCCAAATAGGTTTAGTTCTTTTGTTTAGGCGGTGGCATTTATATATATAGGTCTCTTACAAAACACAAACCCCATTCTCCTATTATCGTTCTCGCCGCGCTCGTCTGCCAATAAGGACAATAGGTGCAGCCTTTGTGCTGTCGTCAAAAGGTGAAGGTGGAGAGTTTGAATCGAGTAGCTAACCCACAGTAAGTTTTTAACGATTATATCTTCTAGCCTTTAGTGTTTTCGTAGACTTTTAAGAATAATACAATGTTTTCTTAGCCCTTAAGGGAATTTGTTACTGCAACTCGATTCTGTCTATCATAAACTAGGATAATAAATCTATCTTATTATTTATTTGTGGTCGTCATCTGGTCAAACCCAAGGTGCATCCATTAGTTTTGAACAGTTTATAGTGTTCTTGTTTCCGTTAAGGTTAAGCTTAGAATTAGGTAATCAAATTTTTACCCTATAAAATAGACACACATAGAAAACGTTTGCAATTGGTTTCATTAGAAAAGGAGTTTTGTGGAATTTATTAAAAATCGCACAAGTGGACAGTTGTGCAGGAAATTACAGTTTTTCTGGGCTATGTTAAAGAACTCATAATTAATTATTCCTAGATCCTGTGATAGTGAGTTTTATATGGTTGGAAAGCTTGGAATGTCTACCTTAAGTTTTATGTTGATGATATTTTCGGATTCAGGATGATTTGGGAGTTATTAGGCAGAAACTAGCGACTGGTCGGTTATGTTGTTCATTCGGTAGTTTGTTAAGCATTGTTTGGACTTAGTGGTTGTGTTTTCCTTGTGAATTAGGGGCTGCAGGGATCCAGACTCAAGCCGAAACTTAAGTATTTGTGATTGGTAATTTGAATTTGCTTTTGAGGTGAGTTATATTATTATTATACTTCCTATTTTCTTAGTAAAGCTATGTTTTAACATTATTTTCTCATATAATTACTTTCGTATTTATAACTACTTTTTGTCCAACTCTTCTAAATTATATTGTTTTGACCAAAAAGGTTTTGATAAGCTAACGTTTACTTCAAATTGATTTACTTTAAAAACCATTACTATTCCTTCAACTGTGATTTTACCGAACAAGGATTTTGAGATTTCAAAGAAAGGCCTATGTATCTTTTACTATATAGTTTTGTCTGTACAATACCTATTCTTCTTATAAATACTATTTTCTCTATTTTGCCTATATACACTATCTGCTTATTTGGATGAGAAATATCTTTGGATTTGATACTTTTGAAGGATTTATTTGAATTTGTTTTTGCTTAGAATTAGATGTCAGACGTCCCTATCTGGCAAGGGTGCTGTCAGACTTTGTGCACATTGATTGGTTTGATGAGGTTTTTAACCTCTATCTGTTTGATGGGAATCTTTGATTTCCCTATGGATCCTTTTGTTCCTCCAGCCGACAGGGGGCCGTTGTCGGACATGCTCGACGGGGCGTGCTTTACTCCTCTCTATTTCTTCTTTGGTTCTGACATCTTAATTCGAGGCTTCCGATTATTTTTAGTATTATGACTATTTGATAATTAAGTTACAAAGCTTCCGCTGTTTTTGTATGCTTTTGATCATTTGACAAGTAAGCTTATTTTATTTTGATTATGAAATATATATGTTTTGACCTCTATGATTTTAGTATGGTTTTCGTTTGCTTTGTACTATGCCCACTGAGTTATCGAAGGACTCACCCCCATTTTAAAAATATTTTCAGGTGATTAGTAGGCTTGAGACGTAGTTCGTGCTTGGCGAGTTGTCTTGGTATGCGTAGCAGACTTTTCGATTGTTAGAGCTCCACTGTTACTCTAGTTTTTTTGGGAATTTTCATGATTTGGAATATATTAAGGATTTTGATTGGTCTTTGAGTTTGGAATTTATGTTTATCATATGACTTGTTGGATTATTCGATTTATGAGAGTATTTTATTTTGGAGACTATATTTATCTTATTCGTCTGAGGCTTGTCTTGTCTTGGGTAGACATATGTTTCCTACTAGGACTAGACGCCGGTCATGGACCTAATTTTGGGTCGTGACAGAAAGCAATTAGGTTTTAGGTACCCAAACTAATCTGGGTCATGTGGGGTTAGATCTGGTTCCTTTTGGAACCTACACATATCTAACATTTTCATTTCTTTTTTTAATCCTGCAAGCTTTGATACCATGCCCACTCTTTCCGCAGTAATAGTAAGTAATACGTAGTGCCTGATAATGTGTGTGCATATGTTTCCTAGAAGAGTATACATAAGTGTTTCTTCTAAATCCATGCGACTGCACTCTATGATTTGGTTTGTTAAAAACCAGATTTGGTCTGTATGGTTTGTTCTTCCTATTTGGTTTTCTAGCGACCAGATTTGACATACTTGACCCTGAAGCATAGTTGTTCACATACTTGTGTAGCCTATTACTACTTAGGTGTGAGGTGTCGGGTCTGTATGGCACACTAGATTCTGTCCTTACAAATCGCATAGTATGATCCGATTTTTCAACAACCAAATGTGTAGCACCTAAACTTTCTTTTTACGTAGGATTTCTTTGCTGTTCTAACAACATATTCAAATTATTGGTACTACCAGTGAACTTCTCTAGAGAAGATTTTAGATCAATGACATGCTTCTCAAGAACACCTTTTTCATTTACTAGGACTTTACACATATCATTCTTGCAAGAATATCCCTTTTCAAGTTCATTATAGGCATTCTTTAGAGTAAACTTTTCAGCTTTTAAATCTTCACAGATTTTCATAGCATCAGAATTAGCAAGTCTAGGTTTCTTTTTATAGTCTTTATTTTTCTTAACAATTTTTTTGTATTTAACATGTGATTCATCAAAAGCTTTAAGTAAATCATCAAGATTAAGGTTAGTAGAATCTGTAACCTCAGTATCTTCTTGGGCCACGAAGCACAGGTTCGTCTCCTCCTCGACATCAGAATCATTTGAGGAGTCTGAATTGTCCCACGCAACCGTAGCCTTCTTTCCTTTGGTTTGTGGAAAAACCAAATCGACCTTTCATTTGATAAGGACATTCAGACTTGATATGTCCAGGACGATTGCATTCAAAGCACACAAGAGGATCTTTCTTGGATTCCTCAGCTTTTGTAACCTTAAGATTCTTCCCTTTGAGTTGCTTCTTCTTCTTAAAGTACCTAGCAAATCTTCTGGTAAGAAGGGCCATATCGGAGTCACTATCATCATCATCATTTGGTTCCTGAACCTTCAAAGCTACATCCTTCCTTTTCGGTTCAATTTTGTCACCATGACAAATTATTTTGCCAATTAGCTCATCATAGGATAACAAATTCAAATTCTGAGCTTCCTCAATGGCAGTCACTTTAGGTTCCTATTCTTTTGGGATGTGACCTCAGAACTTTTGCAACTTTTTCTCTATGTCAACACTTTTCCAAGTGATGCAAGATTGTTTCAAAGTATAGTGAACCGAGTGTTCATTTCATGGATGCTTTCACCTGGAGTCATTTGGAATAGCTCATATTCTCAAGTTAAAGGATTGAGCCTTGATTCTTTGACTTGGTTTGTGCCTTCTTGAGTAATGCATAATAATCTCCAGATTTCATGAGTGGTTTCACAAGACCTAACCCTTTGAAACTCACTCTCACTGATTCCACACAAAAGAGCATTTTTGACTTGAGCATCAAGCTTAGCTCTCTTCATTTCATCATCAGTCCAGAGAAGCATAGGACTGCTCGGCCTGTTGTAAGGATTCTGGACAATGTGCCACATTTCAATATCCTTTCCTTCAAGGAAGATCTTTATGCGAAACTTCTAACAATCAAAGTTTGCCCCATCAAAGTATGGTGCCTTGTTCACGCGTGTTCCCTCAAAAGCCATGATCTTTGCTCTAGGAGAATAATCCTAACACAAAGAGACCTTGCTCCAGTACCAAATATAGGACCAAAAGTGCCTAACAGGGGAGGGGTGAATTAGGCTTTAAACTTTTTTGGACTGTGAGATCTAGTTTTTGAGAAACCAAATCTCTGCGATGCGAAAAGAGTGCTTAAAGTAAAAATCAAGTAAGGACGGCAAAGAGAAATTGACACAGGTATTTTAGAGTGGTTCCCCCTCACTAGGTACCTCCACTATCTAAAAGTTTCTTCCTTTAGGATTACATACACTCAATATACTTAGGTTTTTGTGGAATCAACCTTAACCTTTACACACACAAGCTTTTATAGGCTATGCTCTAACCTTTACAAGCTTTTCAGAGGCTAAGCTCTAACCTTCACAAGCTTTTCACAGGTTAAGCTCTAACCGACCTTCAAAACTAATCCTAGACTTGAATACCCAGCAAAACTAAACTAAGTCTTGCTTACAAATTGCCCCTTTGAAAGTGTTTCACACGTATACACTTAGATTTTGCACAATTGTTGGGATAAGCTTCCAGAGGTTTAAACGACCCTTTTTATAGAATCTGGGTGTGGGGGATAAGCTCCTGCAATGGCTCCTTGTACTCCAATTGACTTCAGTTCATAAAAGCTTCATTTTAGTGTCGTTATACATGTCAACTCCTTGGTTGGAAAGTATTACAAAATCTGGAAAGTTTAGACCACCTTTTGAAGTTGAGTAGGAGTTAAGTGGGAACATCCTCTGCACTTCTGTAAAGTCTTCCCTCTTACTTGTTCATCAATTCAAACAGCTAGAAGTGGGATTTAAATGCTTGTAGGACCACACACAAATTGCTCAAAAAGTTGATAGTGATAGCTTTGCAGATATGGTATCGATAAAAACCATATGTCGTGTGTCTGAGATATGGTATCGGCAGAAACCATAATTTTTCCTGTAAGTGAAAATCAACACTAGCAAAGCTGGCAACACACTTGTAATTTGTTAGTCATCAAAACTAGATAATCAACATGGTTAATCATAGTTTTACATTAACAGGTGATTACCCCTAATTTTTTGTCAACACTGGTTATTGGGATGAAGGATGAAATCAGTGAGATGAAGGAAAAAGTCAGTTCCATCAAGAGCCAAATGAAGAAATTACAGACCAATATATTTAAGAAGCTTGACCAAATCACTGCAGTTCTTACTCGAGATGATTCTGATGAGGATTGATGCTTCATAGATCTGATGCTCATAGGTCATCCATTGCATTCCCAACTACATTTTAGCTAAGTACTTCTATAACTATCCTACTTCTGGTTTGTATAACCTGAATGTTTGGCTTACTTTTAGATATTTATTTTTTGATTTATGATTATCTATTATCTACCATAGCTTTTATTTGAGTTCTCTTTGTTTGCCAAAATAGACCTGAGAAGGGGGGAGGGGGGTAAGGACACTCTGATTTGATGTGAGCAGGACGGTTGCAACCAAAGCATGTCATCAATCTTCACACCTCAAGGACTTTTTCCCTTGTGCTGCTTCTTCTTGAAGTATCTTACAAATCTCTTTGTAAGGAGTGCAACATCTGAATCACTATCATTATCAGATTCTTGGGATTTTAAGGCCAGATCTTTCTTTTTTGGTTCCTTGGTTTCAAACTTGGAACCATGCACTATGAGCTTGCCGATCAGCTCATCATAGGTGAGAGTGTTCAAGTTCTGAGCTTCTTCTATGGCAGTAACCTTGGGCTCCCACTCTTTAGGTAGAGACCTAAGTACCTTTGCAACTTTCTCTCTGTGTGTGATAACTTTCCCAAGAGTTGCAAGGCTGTTGCACATAATTGTGAAGCGAGTATCCATCTCCTATATGGTTTCACCAGAAACCATCTGAAATAGTTCATAGTCTCTCTAAAAATGATTGAGTCTTGACTTCTTCACTTGGTTTGTGCCTTCATGAGTGACACAAAGAAGCCTTCAGATCTCATAGGCAGTTTCACAAGATCTGACTCTTTGAAACTCACTCTCACTTATTCCACAAAGAAGGAAATTCTTGGCTTGAGCATCAAGCTTAGCCTTTTTTAGCTCTTCTTCTAACCAAAACTGCATGTCCCTTAGTGGTCTAGCATAAGGATGCTGGACTATGTTCCACATCTCCAGATCTTTGCCTTCAATGAAGATCTTCATCCTGAACTTCCAGTAATCAAAGTTTGCACCATCGAAGTAGGGTGCTTTGTTGATGCTATTTCCCTCATAAGCCATGTTCTTTGTCTCTAGATGTTACTCCTTTGTATTGAGTACGTGGCTCCGGCACCAATTGTTAGCCCAAATAGGCCTGAGAGGGGGGGAGGGGTGAATCAGGAAACCCCTTAATCGCGATTGGTCTCTGGTTTGGTTTCAGACAGACCAAATGGTTTCGTCACAAACCACTTACTCGCAAAACAGACAGGCAGAAATATAAGAGAGCAGAAGGGAGAATGGATGGCAGAGTGATTTATAGTAGTTTCCTCTCACCAGGTACCTCCACCACCTAAAGGACCCTCCTTTAGGATTTCAAACTCTCACTAACTTAGGCTTTTGCAGGATCAGCCTCAACCTATTACATAAACAAAGCTTTTGCAAGCTAAGCTCTAACCTTTACAAGAAACAAGCTTTTGTAGGCTAAGCTCTAACCTTTACAAGTTTTTCCCAGGCTAAACTCTAACCTTTCCCCAAATCTAATCCTAGATTTGTGATCCCAGCAAAACTACACACTAGTCTTGCCTAAAACACTACCCTTTGAAACAACTTGTAGAACAAGAATAAGCACAAGTGTAAGCTCAACAAATATCTCAGGTGTAAGCACAATTGCAAATTTCAAAGCAATTTTTAAATTGGCTGGGATGCTTTTCCAAGAAGCATTCCTCTTCTTTATATAGAGCTTGAGCAAGTGGGAGTAGGTATGAAGACTTTCATCCAACGGCTCTAAAGTACCCATCAGCTCTTCATCCAACGGCTATGTGGTACAAATCAGTCTTCAGAGTTGACTTCATAATCCACTAGCTGGTGTTGGATTCATTTCAGGAAGTCCACTCTCTTTACAGCTTAATTAGTTGAAAACATTCCATTTTTGGCAATCCGGGACCATAAGTATAGACCACAATTGATAATTGAGCTTGGGTGTGAGAGATAAGTGTTGCAGGTCTTCATCTCTGCTATAGACCATTTTCTCTGCTCGTTGGAGTAGTTGGGGGTTGAGGTTTAATGCTGTAAGGACCACCTAGGCCACTAGCAACATGTAGCAGGACCACTTCTGATGTTGACAGTAAAGTGTGGTTTCTTCTAGAAACCAAGTCCGTGATTTTTGTGTGGTTCTTGTACGAAACCACGCTGCATATCAATCAACACAAATATATACAAACATCTAACCAAGTTTGTTAATCATCAAAATCAATATATAATTATTCACTAAACATGATTAGTCATTAATAATCCTTATTAAGCTCATGTTTAGGTCATCAATCTCTCCTTTTTTTATGATGAGAAACATTTTGTTGATTTCTGCAAAAACTAGGGTCCGTTAAGATAACACTTCATATAAGTACACTCCCCCCGTTCTATTGCTCCCCCTATATCAAACATTTTTGTGCTATAAGCACCATTGGCTAGTCTGCTTAGCCAAAATACTCCCCAGGCGAATAGTATCATCTTGCAAATAATATTTAACAGAGTATAGCGCAGCAACAAGGAATACTTGATTATGATTCATACATTCATAATCCAATGCAAATTCAAATTTTTCTCCTCCTTTTGGCATCAACAAAATGATGAAGGATAAAGGGTAGAATAAGAGACAAGATTAGTGCAATAGGAGCATAAGATTAATATTCAAAAGATGAATACAAGATAACATAAGATAACATCCAGACAACAGAACATAACAAGGTCCTAAAGAGAAACCATTATAAAAACCAACATAAGAACCAGTAACAAACCAACATAAAAACCAAATGAGGAACCATGCATGAAACCATGAAGTACACAAAATGCAAACGTATGTCCTAGGGGCATCAGGCAGTTGATTGCATCACTCATCATCAGAATCAGACTCAGCAAGAGGTAATATGGTCTAGAGAATCCATCACTTTATCCTCTAGATCATTGATCTGTTCTTGGATTTCCTCCAAGGTACCCTCAATAGCATCCATCCGAACAATCAGATCATCCACTGGAGAGGTTTTGCCCTTTGTCTTCTTCACAACAGCAAATTTTCCTTCTGCATCAGGCTTGATACACATTTTGGATAGAGCTTGAGAACTAATTAGAACAGGATCGTCGGGTTCGTCTGCTTCAGAAGGAGTCTTGAAAAATTTTTGGGCCAGAAGTGTGATTAAGCCTCCGAGACATGGCACCTTGCATATGGCCATAAGATGCAGGATAAGTGTCCCATGACAAATGGGGGTCTGTTTTAGGATGCAGGCCAGAGTCCACTAATCACAGAGTTTGATGGTGGTTCGATGGTATGGTGGGGGTAAAACCACCCTGGTGAGCATGTACATCAGAACTCGATGCTGAGGAGACAGAGTTTTGTACTTGCCTCTTCGATTAGATGACCCAAAGAGAATCTTTTTGGCTTCAGTGTCAGTAGGAGTCCCCTTGTGATGCTGCTCATAATCATAGACAACTTTGAGCTTTCCCGGCTTGAGCTTAAGCACTTTAATGATGTCATCAGTAGTGATCTTCACCATTTTGCCCTTAATGCTGGTTGTAATGGTCTTTGTGGCACCCGAAGCATTTGTTGTTGACTTCAGATTCTTGTAGAACTCCATGGTCACTGTCTTGTAGGCCTTGGCTTTGAGAGTTGCCATATAGCCAAGATTAACCTTCTTCAGAATTTGTGACACACCAAGCTCCTCAAAGTCTTCCATCACCACAGTGTATGATGAATAGAATGAAGAAGTCTTAACCTTTCGCTTCTTCTTAGCAGATTTAGGATCTAGTTTGGCCTTCTTCTTTGGTGGTTTGGTAGGAGTTTCTTCATCATCTTCTTGGTCATCATCAACTTCTTCCTCATCATTACCATCATTATTGCCATCATCATTGTCATCAACAGAGCCCTCATTGTCATCTTCATCATCATTGTCACCTTCAAAATCCGAGTCATTGTCAGATTCATCACTTCTTTTCCTCTTCTTTGAAGCCTCTGAATCATCAGAAGCTTCTGTCTTAGATTCACCATCTTCTAAGTCTGATTGATTTTTTGAACTATCTTCTGGCTCTGGTTCTATTTCTGGTTCAGGCTCACCAACCTTTCTTTTTTCTTCAGACTTGGACATTGGTTTTGGGGTTGGTTTCTTTGAAACCACTTCAGCAATTGGTTCCTGAATGGAAATCCCAGTGTTCTTCATAGGAGTGGCTGATTGTCGCTTTCTTTTCTTCTGTCCAGTGGCCTTAATGGTGATGACTGACTCAGAGACAGCTGTCTTTTTTGGCATCCCAGTTGGTTTCTTAGAAACCATAGGGTTCTTCCCAACATTTGATGCAACTGCTTCTTTTCTTACTTGCAGCACAGACGCTATTAGGCCTTCTTCATCCTCTTCATACTCTGGTTGTGGCAGATTGAGATCAACAATGTGAGTCTTTTCTGGGAGTGGCATGTTTTTGGTAGGAGAAACCACAGCTGAAACCACCTCTGGAACCACAGCTGGAGCCACATCAGAAATCAAGTTGGTCTTATCACCAGCTTCTTGACTTGCCTTCATAGTAGTATCTAGCAGTTCAGTTCCTTCACGCAATGCTTTGTAGTAGGCTTTTTCTTCTTTTTTAGAGGGTGTTTGAATGAGGCTTTCTGAAGGAGTATAGCCTTTGATGATGAAATCTGAAATCATATCCCCAAATTCTTCTTTTTTTTTCACAAAATATCTTGGGATCATGACCAAGTAGAGTTACTATATGCTTAACAAAGCTATCAATCATTGATATGACCAAATTAGGAGTAAGCACAGGAGTGTCTTCTGTAAGTGTGGTGGTTGTGCTAGCACTAGGTTTATCAAAGGTTATGTGTGGGATAGGTATGGTTTTCTCACTGTCTTCAGGTGTGGGAACACGATAACTGATAGGATCTGGACATAAAAAGTCTGATTGAGGTATATTACCAGTGTGAGGTGTTTTGAGCCAAGAGGGTTGGGAAGACCTTTCAGGAACAATGCTCTTCTCTGTGGTTGGCCAAGCTTCACGATCAGGCCAAACCATTCCAGTTATCTTTTGAGCATCTTGCTTCTCCCAAGCCTCTTTGAATTTATCAGACCCTTCAGCCCTTGCAACTCCAGAATGGGTTGTGGGTTCATGAGCACTAGCTTCTTCCAAAGACTTCTGTTCAAGCGCCATTTTGAGGTGTGCAAGCTTGACAGCCTCAATCTTTTCTCGACTTTGTGGCTTTGATTTGGAAGTGTTTGAGGTAGAAGAGGTTTGTTTAGAAACACTCTTCTTAGACTTGGCTGTTTTGGTATTTCGTTTCCTCATCTTGTGAGTGTTTGAGTTTGATAGCAACTTAGATTTGGAAAGGAGGAAGAGATTAGGGATAGAACTGTGAGTGAGTAGTAATTGTGTTGAAGAAGAAGAGTGTATGAGGTATAAAAAGAGGTGGATGTAACCGGTTAAAGGAAGTGGATTATTGGAGAGAGAGAGTGGCAAAGGAATCGGAACAGATCACGGGTGGAAGTAACGGTCAAATGCATTTAATTCTTCGTCCACCTTTTCAGCTTTTGTCGGGTATGCCCCACCGTGGTCCCCCACTTTATGAATCTTTTGGACCACTTTGACCTTCAACTTATATAAACAGAGATCCTGTGGTTGACCCCACAAGATATCTTCTTTTTTACTTTCCCAAAGTGCTCAGATTTGCTCTCCTAACTTGCCAAGATGCCTTTGTCCGTTGGGTAATAACTGCTGGACATTTGGTTTTTCCCTAAAACCAAATTGCCTTTTATCCGCATTCTGACAGCTTCATAGGCGCTTAAAATTCAAATTATTTTCATTTGAATCCATCAGAGTCCTTCTGATTTAGAATTCCTGCCTGGATAATGACTGCAGAATATTTGGTTTCTCCAGAGACAAAGATTATCCATTCTTCTATTTTGGCTTAACAGATAATCATAATGCCTCAAGATATTTCCTCATATGCCAGAATACAATGTGAACGCGTGTGTATGAGGTGTAATGAATGCAATAAAACTAATACGGTCATGTATGCACATAATAAGAGGATGCATGGTTTGTTCAACGACCAAGTATTAAACCAAGTAGGAAACCAAGCATCAAACCAAGTATCAATCCAAGTAGGCATAAGAGTCAAGGTAAGTTACACATTCCAAATTCAAGTCTGATCTTGGTGAATGGATCCTCTTTGAGTGGCTTTGTAAAGAAATCAGCAAGCTGATTTTTAGTCTTCACGAATTCAATTGCCACATCCTTCTTCAACACATGGTCTCGGATAAAATAATGTCTCACTACAATGTGCTTGGTCCGAGAGTGTTGTACAGGATTCTGGGTCAAATTAATAGCACTAGAGCTCTCACAATAGATTGGCAAACAATTAAATGTTAGTCCATAATCACTTAAGGTTTGTTTCATCCATAGGACTTGTGCACAACAAGCTCCTGCTGCAACATATTCAGCCTCAGTGGTTGAGGTTGCAACAGAATTTGGCTTCTTGCTTGACCAAGACACAAGAGATTGTCCAAGTAATTGGCATGTCCCACTTGTGCTTTTTCGATCTAATATGCACCCTGCAAAATCTGCATCTGAATAACTTGTTAGCTCAAAGGTGCTGACTTTAGGATACCATAAACCAAGTGAGGATGTTCCCTTAAGATACTTGAATATGCGTTTAATAGCTTTTAGGTGTGACTCTTTAGGACATGATTGAAATCTTGCACAAAAGCAGACACTGAACATAATGTCAGGTCTTGTAGCAGTGAGATAAAGAAGACTACCTATCATGCCTCTGTATATTTTTATATCAACATCCTTACCATGTTCATCCTTGTCAAGTTTGATGAATGTGCTCATAGGGGTGGCACTAGGCTTGGTTTCACTCAAACCAAAGTGCTTCAGCAACTCCCGAGTGTACTTAGCTTGGTTAATGAAAATACCACCATCAAGCTGCTTAACTTGGAATCCTAGAAAGAAATTTAGCTCACCCATCATACTCATTTCGAATTCACTATGCATAAGCTTCTCAAATTCCTTGCAAAGCAAATCATTAGTAGCTCCAAATAAAATATCATCAACATAGATTTGCACAATGATAACATCACTTTTGTTAGTTCTAACAAACAATGTTGCATCAACTTTGCCTCTAGAGAAGTCTTTAGACACAGGATAATAGCTAATATGCTCTAGGAGCTTGTTTAAGTCCATATAATGTCTTTTTAAGCTTGTAGACATGCTCAGGATGGTCATGACTTTCAAAACTGTTAGAACCTATGTCTTCATGGTTCATTCATTACAGGTTTTGATAAATGACAAACCAAACCAAGATCATAACAATGATGAAGCAAAAAGAAATCAAGCAAACATGTACTCAACCCAAGTGATCAAGAATTCAAGTGAAGATATGATCAAGAGTTAAAGTGCAAAGAAGAGCAAGAGAAGTTAGGACCCATTTGTACAAGGTAAAACACTCAACTTCTCTTAAGGCATTGGCTCAAACAAAACAAATTTCACTCATACATTTCATAGCATGCTTTCAGTCATAAAATTGCATTTGGAGTCAATAACATCGATGTTGTGCCCAAAAACATCGATGTTCTGTGTTTTCAAGTCTTTCTCAAAATTTGGCAGAAGTGCCAAAACATCGATGTTGTAATTAAATCATCGATGTTGTGATTTCTTCAACGATTTCCAAAATTTGGCAGTAGGCAAATAACATCGATGTTGGCATCCCAAACATCGATGTTCTAGTGACCGTTGCTTTTAAAACTAGTCATAACATCAATGTTCCCATTTGCAACATCGATGTTCCACAATGGTCAATTTCAATTTGATTTTGTCGAACCAAAATAACATCGATGTTGTCTTCTAAAACATCGATGTTCCTGCCTTCAAAGAATTTTCCAGAAATTGGCAGTAGGCAAATAACATCGATGTTGGAATCCTAAACATCGATGTTCTCATGATCGTTGCATTTGAAAATACTTTCACCTAATCAAAACATCGATGTTGTAAATTAAACATCGATGTTCTTCAATGGTCAGTTTTTAATTAATTTTGTCGAAGCAAAATAACATCGATGTTCTTGAAACAAACATCGATGTTCTATGGTGGTCAGTTTCAAAAGAATTTTGCCGAACCAAAATAACATCGATGTTCAAGTTCTAAACTTCGATGTTTCAAAGATCATCAGTTTTAATTAACTTTGCCAAACAAAAATAACATCGATGTTGGGATTTAGAACATCGATGTTTTAGTTACCGTTAGCCCAAAATTCAAATTTAATGGGCAAAACATCGACGTTCTACTTTTAAACATCGATGTTGTAGCCGTTGAGCAGACAACTTTTCAGCACCCACTAAGCTTTGTTTAAAGGTGTTTTCTTGGGTGCATTTCAAACGGCTCAATGACTTTTCAGAGCTACATATTGAGCATTTTCAGCTGTTATTCAGAACCAATCAACTCTCTATTCATTCATCATTCATTGCAAAACAATCATTCAAGTTTAAGAGCCAATTCCTTTGAGATTATTGAGAGTTGCCTTATTAGTGCTTAATTGTAACTCATACCCACTCTTGAGAGAGCTTTTGTTTGAGTAATCTTTGTAGTGTTGTTCATACACTGAAAGAGAGGTTTGTTCACTTGTAGCTACTCATAGGAAGAGTGATTTTCTTTCCTTGAGAGAAGTCTTGAAGTGAGGTATCTTCAAGCAAGTGTCTAGGATTCTTGTGATTAGAATTCCTAGGTTGTGGACGGTTTGTTAAGCACCCGGAAGCTTAATGGTAGATAGTGAACTCTTCAAGTGAATCTTGAAGGACTGGATTAGCCACAAATTAGTTGTGTGAACCAGTATAAAAATCTCTTGTGTCCTTCTTTCAATTCCGCATTTTATTTCCTGCAAATATTTTCAGTTTGAGGTCTAAAGCTATTCACCCCCCCTCTAGCTTAGCCTTTCCGAACTCACAAAAACCAGGTGGTTTCTCAACATAAACTTCTTCTAAGATATTTCTATTTAAGAATGCACTCTTAACTTCCATTTGATATAACATGAAGGATTTATATGATGCAAATACAAGTAGCATGCGAATGGACTCTATTCTAGCAACAGGAGCAAAGGTCTCATCATAATCAATACCTTCCTCTTGATTAACTAACCTTGCTTTTTTTCTTACCACAACACCAGTCTCATCAAGTTTGTTTCTGAAAATCTATTTGGTTCCAATGACTGGATGCTTAGCACGTCTGGGCACAAGTCCCTAAGCATCACTTCTCTTGAACTAATTTAACTCTTCCTACATCGCCACCACCCAATTTTCATCAAGAATGTCCTCTTTTGCACTTTTAGGTTCCACTTGTGAAAGGAATGCAAGATGAGAGTTGACATTGTGCAATGAGGATCTAGTAGTCACCCCTCTGGATAAATCTCCAAGTATAACCTCCGTTGAGTGTCTCTTAGGTGCTCTCATATTTCCATGAGAAGTAGATCCTTATTCTGCATTGTTTGGTTGTTCCCCAGAACCACATGGTTCCATGTTTGGTTGTGAGTCTGGTTGTACGATTGGTTCATGCATGGGCAGTGGAAGTGGCTCAAGTTTAGGAGGTTCTTCCTCTATTTCAGCAGTCCCATTAATGCTTATGATTTGTGGTTCATCTTCAGGTATAGTATCTGTGACTATATCATCATATGCATCACATTGATCAATCTTATCAAAAACAGCATGCATGGTTTCTTCAACAACCAAGGTTCTCTTGTTATAGACTCGATATGCTTTTCTAGTTAGAGAGTATCGAAGAAATATACCATCATCAGATTTAGCCTCAAATTTACCAAGGTTGTCCTTAGTATTGAGAATGTAGCACTTAGACCCAAATACTCTAAAATAACCAATGCTTGGTTTCTTATCAAACCAAATCTTATCTTTTCAATCAAAGGACGCAATGATACTCTATTTAAGATGTAACAAGTTGTGTTTACACCCTCTGCCCAGAAGTAAGTAGGTAACTTATGCTCATTAAGCATAGTTCTAGTCATTTCTTGCAATGTTCGATTCTTCCTTTCAACAAACCCATTTTGTTGAGGTGTTCTAGGAGTCGGAAAAGTGTGTTCAATGCCACTTTGTTCACAGAAGTGTTTAAATACAAGATTATCAAATTCTCCTTCATGATCACTTCTAATTTTTTAAATCTTATAGCCTTTTTCATTTTGTAGACGTCTAACAAGAGTATCAAATTCATAGCATGCATGATCTTTTTGTGCAAGAAATAACACCCATGTATACCTTGAATAATCATCCACAACCGCAAATGCATAACTTTTACCACCTAGACTTACTGTTTCGTAGGTCCAAATAAGTCAATGTGCAGTAGTTCAAGGGGCCTAGATGTAGAAATAGTATGCTTAGGTTTAAAGGAACTTTTAACCTGTTTTCCAAGCTGACAGGCTCTGCAAGTGGTTTCTTTCTCATACTTGAGCTTGGGCAGACCTCTTACCAACTCCTTTTTCGACAGAATTGAGATAAGCTCCAAATTTGCATGGCCAAGCCTACTGTGCCAAAGGGTGGTGTCTCTGTTATTGCACTTAGACACTTGAATTCAAGGTTAGAAACATTGCATAGGTTTATAGAATATATGTTGCCTTTTCTGTTACCAACAAAAAAACACTTGGTTTTTGTTTAAAACCAAACATCTAGAAGCCTCAAAAACAACCTTGTAACCTTTGTCACATATCTGGCTAATATTTAATAGGTTATACTTTAGATTGTCAACCAATAAAATATGCTCAATAAAAGGGTTAGAACCAATATTCCCAAGACCAATGATCTTCCCTTTTGACTTATCGCCAAAAGTTACATTGCCTCGGTCCTTTTCAGTTAGGGATGAAAACATGGATAAGTCCCCAGTCATATGCCTTGAACACCCACTGTCCAAGATCCATTCATCCCTAGTATCCTGTCAACATGATCAAGTTTTAGGTACCCTGAAACGCCCAACCCCAAATTAACCAATTTATTTATTTATAACATATAAAATGACCAAACTGCCCTTCCACCCTGGGATACAATATAAACATGATAAACATCATTTTATTATGCAATATATTATACAATACAATATATAATAATCGAGTATGCAGCGGAAGACAAACACATACAATAACATGTATACAATGTACATTATGGATCCGACCCGAGGAGGAAAGCACCGCCACCTGCTGATATGCACTCTTGATCATCGATCAGTTAACCTGCATAAAGTCTATGAGGGGTTAGACTAACCACTGTCTCACCATAAACAAATAAATCAAATTATACAGACGTACAAGTCAACCACGAGTACAACGAGACCTGGCAATAACCGCCACAGTGCACATCAAGTCCAGTGCACAAACAAGTCATCACAGACTTTAACCCATAAGGTTTTATCTTCTTATTAGATTCTTTAATGTGTATTCAGTTTGTGTATTTTATTAGGGCCCCCTACTGCGTGCGTCGAGCTTGGTCACATCACATGAGACAGCCAGGGCATAAGCCCTCTGCACAGAAGCCCAAATATAACCAGGAGAGAGAGACAGAGAGACAGAAGGATGTAGAAAGAGAGAGGTAGAAACCGGTCATTATAGACCCATATGCTAAACCGCATATACCATGCTATACCGCATGCAACCCGAGGGGTGTCAATCTACCCGCTCGAACCAACCGGTCAACAGCCCCGCAATAGAAATTATCTTGTTTTAGTTATCAACCTAGCATTGCAGCTATGTTCGTTTAGTATAAGTCTTGATTCCATGTACACGTCACGTGTACAACATACCGCACTCATGTCATGGCCATCGGCCCAAATGTAACAAGACAGCACGAAATGCAACATCATAACAGAAATCATGTCATCAAAGCATATGCAAGACAACAAGCAAAAAGTAATCAACCAAGCCAAGACAAGCAGCATGTCTAGTATATACATAGGCATAGATCACACTTGTCCATAACCATCGCAAAAATTCATAAGAACCGATAACACGAGTGTCATGGGCAGTACGACATAATAAGGCTTATAAGTTCACCTGGAACCCAAGAGTCACTTGGAAGCCGGCACATATTCAGCTACACAATATGTATATCCATTGCCTATCAAATAGACATATGTACCATAAGATGAATGCATGCACGCTATGTATGCACTATCAAATTACGGGTAACAATCCTTCACCTGACATGGCATAAATAAGGATTAGGATCCACCTCTAATTAGTCTTATTAGAAAGAAAATAATGTTTGATACTGGAACCCCCTTTAGAATCTTGAAAACGGCTTACGGTACATGGAACCCAAGGCATAATTATTTAACCGTATTTGAATAAGGGCACACAGCCAGATATCCAAAACCAGCATGAATTAATACATTTTATGACCTCGTTGAAACCAATTGTCCTTGAAAACAAATTATAATGTTACTGTCAATTGCTTGCTACGACGTGTCCATAGCCTAGCATAACTACTTGGGTAAACTAATAGTTTACTGGAAAACAAATCCATGTGCAATGCACTAATGCGGACATGATACACTCAACACAATGCCAAAGTGCATCCAGGGAATTTAACAGCAAAGCATCAGGCCTTTAGTCTATGTGTTCCATTACCACCAAAACTAGACGCATATTTATATATATCCTTATAGTTAGTTGGCTGACTCTTTACCATAAGACAACCATTTGACCATGTACCACCACAGAATATGAATGCAGAACCCAACAAGCAAACACCCACTAAGACCTTGTTGCATCCACCGAGGTTAATATATATAGGAATCAAGCCTGAATCCACGTGTTTAGTTTAACAGACCTAGACAAGTAAATGGACACTTGTTCTTGCAAGTAAGTAGCCAACACATGACCACAAGATAAGTAATTGGTAGTGCACTCATATTACATGGTGGAACTCGATTAATTCTTATAGAATCAAACAATAAAAAGACACATGCTCATAGGTTCTAGTATTTAAGTAATTGATTTGTGGCTGCAGATAAACAATTGGAAACGTCTCTTCGCAAAATTAAGTTATACTAGACACTGATTGTCACAAATTCCAACCCAACAAAAATCTAGAAAACAAGAACCATTTACGACTTATAAATAAGCTCATCCCAACGATAATCAAAATGTCTATAGATCGGGTTATTACCCGTTTAATTGAGTTGCCAGAGATCATGTTGAAGTCGATCAATGAACCACTCAAGACACCGACTCGTACACCATCAACAACAACTCATGCCGCCATCACCCGCCAACAACTCGTCCACCATCGCCAACCCGATCAACAAAAACCCAGTATTAAACAAACTCAATTAGAATGCGATCCCTAGTACTAGCAGGAAGAATAGAGAGAGAGAGCGGGAAGAATGAGAGAAGGGCAACAACGAGGCAGCGGCGACGATACCTTGGCTGACGGCTCAAGTTGCAGGCAAAGCAAGAGTAAGTGGACCAAGAGAAATTGGGAGTGTGCGAAATGAATGAGGGGGAACAATTGGGAGAGGCAACTGAATAAATGAGAAGAAGATAAAACTCAAAAGAGAGGGTGGAGGCAACCCCCTTTTTTTTTCTTTTCTTAGGACATGGGTAAAGCTCTAAAAAAACTACCTGCCAACCAAGACCATGTCGTTTTGGTTGCTAAAAATGTTACTCAATCAATCCATTCAAAACTTATGCATTTTTTCTTTTTAATGTTTAAGACATGACGGAAACGACTCTATAACATGTCTTTCAAACTTGACACCATTATATTTATATATCATGATCATAATTAAACCCTCACAAATAATAAGCACTAAATTAAAATTAAATGGTAAATTTATTTTTTTGGGAATAAGCTTAATAAATCCACCAAAAGATAAATAAATAAAGAATTTCTTTCACCCAAGAATTCTTATAAAAATTTGCAATAGGGTTGGGAAAATAACTCCAAAATTTTCCATAGACAAAATTATCGAAAATTCGGGGTGTTACAGTTCTACCCCACTTAACAAAATTTCGTCCTCGAAATTTACTTACATGAATCAAGCAAACATGTGCTTATCAGACACCATCTGGTGTCATCCGGTACCAAGTACCGTTGGCCAACACTCCGAAGTAAAACAAAGTAGAACCATCCTAAAACTTATCTTTACAGTGCAAGAACCCACCAAACAAAGTCGATCATCGACTTTAGTAACCATAATCTATAGATGAGAAGATCAAGAACCAATCTAAGCGTCTTACCCAAATATCATCAACATTAAGAAAAATCAGAATCCGCAATCCGTTACAGATACCTTCATAATACTTTCCTCTAGAATTATATCCAAGCCTTTAACCGATTAAGCATACCCTCAAGTACTAGAACTCAGAATCAATACCTAAGCATCAAGATCATCAATCCAATTTGAAAATGTCAAACCAAAATTCCATAAACATTTCATACTCTGAACCTCAAAACATAACCTTCTTCTCATACCCTATACTTCAAACAAAAAAGTATATACTCCCGGAACATACTCCTAGAGACTAGGACTCAATCATTGCCGATATATCACAGTTATAATTCTATACCTTGGATTCTACAAGACCCAAACATCCTTAATATATATTTCATGTTTTAATCCTCAAAGTATTTCCTAAGATAACAGAACCCAAAATTGTTACCTAAGTACAAGATCATCACTTCCATTATGCATACCTTAAGATCAAAAATCCATAATATATATGCATAATATATCCATTGAGCCGGTTATCACAATCATGAATCCAAAACTTAAATTCCCCAAGACTTAACTACCCTTGCATGACCCATACACATATGTATGTCTCACAAACCTCAAATAGCATGAGCATCAAAATCACCCGACAAGAAACTTAGAGCATCAATGTACACTCATCATGTAATTAACAAAGCAGCAAGAGCAACACAAAACTCGAGATCACTTCTGAAGTCAAACCTCACGATGCCAACATATGAGCTAAACTTCAAAAAAATTCATGATCAAAACTCTTTAATCACACCCATCATTAATACCCCAAATCTCATCAAAGTTAAGTACCTCGAGTACCATTGAAAGACATTACCCCAGATAAGCCATGAGATCAACCTCAAATTAACTCAAGAAAAAAAAAGTCAGCTCAAACTCCGAGAAAGATTCAATCCATAAAATAAATCCCAAGCAAAATCAAAATCCTCAAGCTTAATTATTCAAACCACAAAAACATGGACACCCATAACAAAGGTCATATCCACAAGAGCCACATCAGATCACTACATGATAGATATAATATCCAAAAGAAAGGGATGATGGTTCTTACTTGTATTGGCTAGTTCCATCACTGGAACTCTCAGACACATGTTAAAAGAAAAGCACCTTCCATTCACAGTACAGAATTTCCTGTTAAAACAAGGTGTCTTATCCGCCCAACCTATCAAAGCTTAAAGAATTTCGAAAGTGTAAACACACCCACAGGAAACATAGGTAAAGAGTCAAGAGTCTGCACCGACTCTAGCAAAGTCGTGGGTAACCCCACAAGATACACTTTGCTACAACCTAAACTGTAAAGTCAAACATGTCATTACAACAACCACAATACTGGGTCATTCCGACCCCCAGCAGGTGCGTTTCCTCAACCAGATCCACAGGAAGACTCACTACATGAATGCATATGACCATGCATTACACGACTCAAAGAGGAGGAGACTTACGCATATGGAAGCACGAAACATATTAACTCATCCCCAAGGATCTAAAGCCTGCTCCGCTACCAACAGAAACGCCCAACCCCAAATTAACCAATTTATTTATTTATAACATATAAAATGACCAAACTGTCCTTCCACCCAAGGATACAATATAAACATGATAAACATCATTTTATTATGCAATATATTATACAATACATTATATAATAATCGAGTATGCAGCGGAAGATCATAATTATGTTTATGCATTGTCCAAAACGACTCTATAACATGTGTTTCAAGTTGCAGGCAAAGCAAGAGTGAGTGGACCAAGAGAAATTGGGAGTGTGAGATATGAATGAGAGGGAACAATTGGGAGAGGCAACTGAATAATTGAGAAGAAAATAAAACTCAAAAGAGAGGGTGGAGGCAACCCCTTTTTTTTTTTCTTAGGACGTGGGTAAAGCTCTAAAAAAACTACCTGCCAACCAAGACCATGTCGTTTTGGTTGCTAAAAATGCTAATCAATCCATTCAAAACTTATGCATTTTAGTTTTTTTTAAAAAAATGTTTAAGACATGACGGAACTACGTCGTTTTGTCCAAAACGACTCTATAACATGTGTTTCTAACTTGACACCATTATATTTATATATCATGATCATAATTAAACCCTCACAATTAATAAGCATTAAAATAAAATAAAGTGGTGAATTTATTTTTTAAGGAATAAGCTTAATAAATCCACCAAAAAATAAATAAATAAAGAATTCCTTTGACCCAAGAGTTCTTATAAAAATTTGCAATAGAGCAAAATTAGGAAAATAACTTCAAAATTTTCCATAGATATAATTATCGAAAATTCGGGGCGTTACAATCCTCACATAAATCTTCAGGTGAGTTGTGGGACATCCTGTTCCATTGAACTTCTCGATGTCCGGCATCTTAAATTTTTCAGGCAAACGAGCCTCGGGGAACAAAGACAGGCGATCTAAATTCCAATCGTCCTCTTTCTTCTTCATGGTTTTCAAGAGGTCCTCCAGTCTTCTAAGTCTCTTCCCATCTCCCATAGATTCTTGTGCCACCGAATCACTGTCCTGAACTATCACCCCATTATGCTCGCCATCCGGTTTTGAATTTTGTCCCCCATTACTCCCAGGGGACACCATCTTCCCTTTCTTTAGGGCTTGGAGTGCCTCCATGATACTTGAATCCTTGAGTAAGTTCAGAACTTCCTCAGGCACTTCGGCACCATTTTCCTCACTCATGTTGTCCTGATATTTAAAGGACCGGTGTCAGGGTCTTCGACTCCCAATGGACTATCTCACATTTGTCTTTCTAGATTTATATATGGAGGAATGAACAAGGGGCACCCCATGTATTTCTACTTGAACTTATAACAACAAGCACTCAAATGCATGCAACAGTTATTGATTCATTATGCATAGGATGCTCAGGGTATGTGGCTGGTTAGGGGCTAAAAGACTGCAGCTAAGGAATAGTTTGGCCTACTCACATGTGATAAAAGATATCACGTGAGGTCAAAGGCCCATTAATTCCTATCATTGCATCAGCAGCAAGAAACCGGTTCACACAAGCCACTATCGCTTAAAGAAAGCATTGTAGCAGACTTGGATCCCCTGGCCCTCTTACGGTAGAGGCTTCACAACATTTACCATGAATGCAAGACACTTATGATGACATATAAAAAGGCATAAAAAATTCAATAATTGCACAAAGTTACTTGAACCCTCAGAGTCCCCAGCGGAGTCGCCAGCTGTGAATAGCCGACCCAAAAGCACTTGGGCCTATTCACCTTTCCTTCACACCTTCTTCATAACCATCATTCAACATCTTTGGAGTCGCCAGCCAAATTTTATTAAGGGACAAAAACTTGGGAGAAACCCTTCATGTGACTCAATTTAGGCAACTGGATAATGAACCAAAGATGCTGGACCCGAGGATTCGTCATGGATGGGAAGGTGTTAGGCACCCATCCATGTTGGGGCGAAACTTTATGCAATTAAAGGATTATGTATGCCTTGTGCAAGTGTGCAAGTGTGGACACCAAAACACATAATAATAGAATATTAAAAAGAAAGGGGAGAAGAAGAAGATTGGGCTTGAGTTTCCACCACTAGAAACCACCTACGTACCCCGGCGACCGGGTTCAAAGCCCACGTAGTTCCTGGCATGGCATCACAACAATCAAATCATCATCAACATCAGTATCTCAATAATAATTGGTCAGACCTCCTCTATCTCCACAAGGGATTAGGATTACCTCTTGTAGACCTCCTCTATCTCCTTGGTTTGGGTTGTGTCTCCCACACAATTTCCTCCCACTCTTCAACTCAATCTTGGGGTTCTTCTTGATTTTCCCCTTTCGCTGCCTTCAATGGTTGATGCTACCCACGAAATTTTGCCAGAGTTTTGCCTATGGAACTATCTCCTAAGCTTGGAGAGATAGAGTTTCTCCAAGCTTCAAAGCTTTGTGAAGAGTGTTTGTGTAATACAATGTGTGTCCCTTGAAATGAGAGAGGAGGGTCCTATTTATAGTGTTCTGGGTAGCCTAGGGGCATGGACCAACTTAATGATCAAGGTAATGGCCAAAAATCTGGGCCAAAACCTAGTAGAATTAGATTACGGGCGAAAATCTAGGAGAAAACGCGTTTCTGGGGGTGCATGACTGCCATGGCCGGCGGTCATCCTATGGATGACAGCCAGGCCGGGAGGTCATGGGTGGAAGACCGCCCAGGCCCAGCGGTCATCCCGAGATGACCGCCCGCACCTGCGCGTCTCACCCGTTTTTTCCTTTTTCGGTCCCGATTCTCCTCTAATTCCTCCCTGATTGATCCTACCGCGTAATTAACCCCTAGACTGCTGAGAATCCTCTGCTTTCTTGATTACTACTCCCCTTAATCATCTCCTAATTGACTAATTACACATTGATTCCTCATTTTAAGCCAAAATCATACAAAAAATGTTCTTGCTATTAAGGAATGATTTAACTCTGACTTCCACGAAAATCAGAGCTAAATTTGTATGCAAGCAAGGTGTTAATGGGCTGTGCAACTCTGAAGAAAAGTTCATACCTTATTAAATTGGACCCTTACATTTATCTTCAACCCAAGAATAAATATAATTGGGTTTAATAAATAAACAAGCCCAAATTTAATGAGATAAAATACATTTTAGCAATTTAGTCCTTAACATATCCTATGACTAAATCGTCTCATAAATCCTAGGCATATAAAAGTCTTAATTACTATAATATATAAATTCTACTAAAATTAAACCCCATTCATGCTTCAACCCAAGTCTAACTCATCAATCTTATGATTCAGACATGTCTAGAGTCTAATCTCAATATAATTTTCAAGGGTCAAAATTGGGTGTTCACAGTGAGTAAGGAGAATTTACAACTTCCTACATCTCAAGATCCTTTCCTTGAAGAAATGTCTTCATGCGAAACTTCCAATGACCAAAGTTGAGACCATTGAAGAAGGCTGCATTGTTGATGTTGTTTCCCACAAATGCCATGATCTTTTCTCTTGGATATTAATCCACAGATGGAGATTCCTCGCTCCGCTAAGAGAGAGAGTGAATTAGTCTTGTTGATTAAAACCTAATTTGACATCACAGATGCCAAAGTATTTTTCTCTCTGAAATTGTGTTTAAGACTACTAATGAACACACTAATTAAAATACTATGATAAAAGGGTTAGAGAAAATATGACACAAAATTTATAGCGGTTCGCCATATAGGACTACCTCCACTACTCAAGAATCCCTCTTGAGATTTCTAACTCACACTTATTATGGTTTTTCATGGGTTCAACCTCTAACCTATAATACAGGTTTTTCCCTTAGGCTCAACTCAAACCTTACACACTCACCACAAAGCTTTCCCAAGCTTTGCCTTACACAAACTCTTTGATACAGAAGCTATTACTAAGTACAACAACTTTTCCCTTCAAATATTGTCTCACAATGAATGAACTAAGAAAAGTGTTTTTCTCTCTCTTTTGCTTGACTTGAGAACTACAAGTGCACTATCTTTGCTTGAATTCAGAATCTCTGTTTTAGCAGCTCTAAAGATCTCCTTGAGTCAGCATCTCTTTATATAGAGGTAGGAGGGATAATTTCAATTCAAATTGATCCGTTTGCTGTCCCTTTCATCCTAGCCCGTTTTGTTGTCAGAGGTGCCAGAGTGTCAACGTTCTTCTTCCCTGTTGTCCCTTTCACGCTTTAGCACGAGACCCATCAGACTGCAGCTTTTTTACCATTGTTTAGAATAGTCCTAGGAAGTTTGAATTCAGCTGCCTTTTGACTTTTTTAAGGTTGCTTTTATCACAGTATCATTCCCCAAAAAAAGTAGGTACTAGGTTTGTTGACCAATGCCATTAAGGATTAGACAAACATGAGTGGCATAGGAGTTTGCACTTTGAAAGCGACATCTCATGCTCCAAAACCAATCCTACTGACTCATCTTCCAAGGCTGATTGGGATGTTTGATCACGGCTTGGAGGCTCCTCATGTGAGCTGCAATACATGGTTAGGCACAACACATGCTATACATAGGTTTGTCATAATCAAAACCTAGTTAACTTGTTTTGTTTAACATATAGTATAATAGGACATTTATTATAATAGTTAATTGTACTTAATGGCATATTATGATAGTATGATCAATGTGGCCCATTAGTGCATGCATTATGAAAATAAACTCAATTAATTAGCTTTAAGTGATTTCCTAATCATCATCCGATTCACATGTTTGACCAAAAAGCCTATATAATGTATGTACAAAATTACTATTTGTTTTTTTAGGAAGAATGTGTGTTGGGAACGGGGCCCAACAAATTCACCCCCCATCCAAAAATATTTTTGAGTGTAGGCAAAAAAACTAAACTATAACCAATCACCTAATCAAGAATCAATAAGTAAATATAAAAATTTCACTATAAAATATTAAAATTAATTAAATACTACAATCGCTTCCTATGTATTCTCATATCTTGAAAATGGTGGATAATTTTTTTTTTTAAATCAATCAATACATCTTGAGAGAAGTAATGTAATTAATAATTCATAGCACTTCAAATTACCATTTTTTATCATCAGGGTGATATTCATAAATTTTTGTGGTATATTAACTAAACCATTAAAAAATATAAATACAAACTAAAACTAGAAGTTAAATCAGTGCTCAATCTAGGCCTAATTTGGCTAAGAAGGGGTGAATTAGTCCCTTTTTCGATTAACCACCGAATTGGCACAGCCTATGCCAAATCAATCCTGGACTTGAAACTGACGATTATGAACACTTATGAACACACTGAATTGCACTTGAGAGGAGGATTAGAGAAGCTTGCACAAAAGACTACCTCCACTACTCAAGGAGTCCACCTTTTGTCATCAGCAAAAGAGTGATGACCTAAACATGAGCTTAATAAGGATTATTAATGACTAATTATGTTTAGTGAATAATTATATATTGATTTTGGTGATTAACAAACTTGGTTAGAAGTTTGTATATATTTGTGTAGATTGATATGCAGCGTGGTTTCGTACAAGAACCACACAAAAACCACGGACTTGGTTTCTAAAGAAACCACACTTTACTATCAACATCAGATGTGGTCCTGCTGCAAGTTTCTAGTGGCCCAGCTGGTCCTTACAGCATTAAACCTCAACCCCCAACTACTCCAACGAGCAGAGAAAGTGGTCCATGGAAGAGATGAAGACCTGCAACACTTATCTCTCACCTTCAAGCTCAATTATCAATTGTGGTCCATACTTATGGTCCCGGATTGCCAAACATGGAATGTTTTCAACTAATTAAGCTGCAAAGAGAGTGGACTTCCTGAAATGAACCCAACTCCAGCTAGTGGGTTATGGAGTCAACTCTGAAGACTGATTTGTACCACATAGCCGTTGGATGAAGAGCTGATGGGTACTTTAGAGCCATTGGATGAAGATCTTCCTACCTACTCCCACTTGCTCAAGCTCTATATAAGGAAGAGGAATGCTTCTTGGAAAAGCATCCCAACTAATTTGAAAATTACTTTGAAGTTTGCAATTGTGCTTACACCTGAGATATTTGTTGAGCTTACACTTGTGCTTATTTTTGTTCTACAAGTTGTTTCAGAGGGTTGTGTTTTAGGAAAGACTAGTGTGTAGTTTTGTTGGGATCTCAAATCTAGGATTAGATTTGGGGAAAGGTTAGAGTTTAGCCTGGGAAAAACTTATAAAGGTAAGATCTTAGCCTGCAAAAGCTTGTTTCTTGTAAAAGTTAGAGCTTAGCCTGCAAAAGCTTGGTTTCTATAATAGGTTGAGGCTGATCCTGCAAAAGCCTAAGTTAGTGAGAGTTTGAAATCCTAAAGGAGGGTCCTTTAGGTAGTGGAGGTACCTGGTGAGGGAGAACCACTATAAATCACTGTGCCATCCTTTCTCCCTTTTACTCTCTTATATTTCTGCCTGTCTGTTTTGCGAGTAAGTGGTTTGTGACGAAACCATTTGGTCTGTCTGAAACCAAACCAGAAACCAATCGCGATTAAGGGGTAGCCTGATTCACCCCTACCTCGCTCTCAGGCCTATTTGGGCTAACAATTGGTAGCGGAGCCACATCCTCAATACAAAAGAGTAACATCTAGAGACAAAGATCATGGCTTATGAGGGAAATAGCATCAACAAAGCACCCTACTTCAATGGTGCAAACTTTGATTACTGAAAGTTCAGGATGAAGATCTTCCTTGAAGGCAAAGATCTAGAGATGTGGAACATAGTCCAACATCCTTATGCCAGACCACTAAGGGACATGCAGTTCTGGTCAGAAGAAGAGCTCAAAAATGCTAAGCTTGATGCTCAAGCCAAGAATGTCCTTCTTTGTGGAATAAGTGAGAGTGAGTTTCAAAGAGTCAAATCTTGTGAAACTGCCTATGAGATCTGGAGGCTTCTTTGTGTCACTCATGAAGGCACAAACCAAATGAAGGAGTCAAGAATCAATCATCTTATGAGAGACTATAAACTGTTTCAGATGGTTTCTAGTGAAACCATACAAGAGATAGATACTCGCTTCACAATTATGTGCAACAGCCTTGCAACTCTTGGGAAGGTTATCACACACAGAGAGAAGGTTGCAAAGGTACTTAGGTCTCTACCTAAAGAGTGGGAGCCCAAGGTTACTGCCATAGAAGATGCTCAGAACTTGAACACTCTCACCTATAATGAGCTGATCGGCAAGCTCATAGTGCATGGTTCCAAGTTTGAAACCAAGGAACCAAAGAAGAAGGATCTGGCCTTAAAATCCCAAGAACCTGATGATGATAGTGATTCAGATGTTGCACTCGTTACAAAGAGATTTGTAAGATACTTAAAGAAAAAGAACCCCAAGGGAAGAATAGAGGTGTGAAGATTGATGACATGCTTTGGTTGCAACCGTCCTGCTCACATCAAATCAGAGTGTCCTTACCAAAAGAAGAACAACTATGATTCTTCTAAAACCAAAGGAAAGAAGGTCATGGTTGCTTGGGATGACTCGGATTCTTCAAGCAATTCAGAGATAGATGAGGCAGCAAACGTGTGTCTCATGACTCAAGAAGTCTTTGAGATAGATGACTCATCTGACTTTACTTTTGATGAATTACAAGATGCTTTTGCTGAATTGCATGATAAGTATAAGGAAGCTCCTAAAAAGAACAAAGCAGATAAGAAGCACTTTAATTTACTTGAATATGATGCTGAAGTACATAAAAATGTATATGCAAAGCTTGATACTGCTCATATAGAAGTATGTAGGTCATATGAAACTCTGAAAGCTGAAAAAGTTGCTCATAGTGAACTAGAAAAAGAAAATGTTTCTAGTATTACTAAAAGTGAGACGTTGGTTATGGAAAATAGCAAGCTTAAAGAAGAAGTTAGAGATCTTAAACACTCTCTTAAGAAATTCACCAGTGGAATTGAAAACCTAAACATATTGTTAGGCCAACAAAGACACTATGTGTAGAAAGAAGGAATAGGAGCTACACAAGTAGGTATTGAAAAACCAAACGCTTCTGTGCATTTTGTCAAGGCAGGATCTGATATACCTGTTACTACTCATGTGCATGCTAACAAACCATATCGGACTGCTAAGAATGCTAAGATAGGATCCAGGATGCAATATAGATACATATTTCCTAACAAGGCATACAAACCAAATGAGTCCAACGTCGTTTTTAACAAACCAAACCAGTATGTGCCATTTGTTCGAGCTAGGTCTGGAAAACCATATACACCTAGGACAAACATGTATCCACCTAGGAGAAACTATCATATGCATTCACAAAGATTTAATACATCTCATATTACATGTTATTTTTGTCGTAAAGTTGGTCATGGTATTAGAACATGTTGGTTTAAGAAGAGAAACAGTAATATGAGGTATGTGTGTGTTCCAAAAGGAACCAAGGCTAACCCTGAAGGACCCAAGTCAGTTTGGGTATGTGAAGGCCCTCTCCCCGAGAGACCCACCAAACTCAGTTTTTGTTACATCACTCCCTCCGCCTGATTAAATCCTTTACCATGTTGTAGCACTAGAGATCCGAACTCGGGACGTGATGCTTTTTATCCCCCTCAAAGAGAGAACCTTCACCAATTCAGCATCACGTCCCGAGTTTGAATCCCTAGTGCTGCAGCATGGTAAAGGATTTAATCGGGCAGAGGGAGTGTTGTAACAATACCTGAGTTTGGTGGGTCCCTCGGAGAGAGGGCCTTCACAAGGATGCTGCAACCTATGGGGATTGGGCCAGAATTAATGACCCAATTATTCCAGAGAACTTTATCTGGAGGAGCTTTGAGGTGGTTCATGACCTTGGATGAGAGCAAGATAAGCAAATAGGAGGACCTTTGTAAAGAATTCTTGAAGCAGTATAACTATAACATTGAGGTGGATGTAACTAAAAGGGATCTTGAAACGACCAAGCAAGAAGTTCACGAGACGTTTTCTGCTTACATCTCGAGATGGCGTAATAAGGCATCTTTAATGGTGGACAGACCCACAGAAGAAGATCAAGTGCAGATGGTGATCAAGAACCTACAGCCGATTTACTACAATCGCATGGTTAGCAATTATTAGGCCAATTTTAAAGCACTCATTGGGGCGGGAATACAACTAGAAGATGCTATTAGCTTGGGAAAGATCAGGATGCCTACGGACACCTCCAGAAGGAGTTTCAATGCTCCCCCAGGAAAAAAACACGCCGAAGTGAATCTTGTCGCTATTCAGACCCCACTACAGGTTGAGTCGAATAGAAGGGAATTTACTCCCCACCCTATGTCTTTAGGAAAGATATTGCAGAAGTGTGTGGAAAAGAATTTACTACAGCCCCTGGAACCAAAATCTAGTCTTCCCTATGGATTTCATCAGGCGGCTGGGCTTGCTACGGACAACTGTGCCCGACTTTGGCATGAAATCCAGGATTTAATAGAAAGGAATGAAATAATTCTGCCCAAAAGGCCGAATACCAAGTCAAATCCCCTGCCCTTACTCGGAGAAGTCGATATGATGGAGGTCGATTTCGAGCCTGAGCTGCCATGTTGTGTCCTCGATCTGAGTTGGTATGAAGACTCTGATGAAGAAGTTGATGTCGTCACTAGATCGGGAAGAGTGGCGAGAAGGGCTCCCCTTCGCCTAGATGAACCAGAAGAAATAACGAATCCTGAAGAAGACATGGTGATAAAACAATTGAAGAAGACTCAGGCCAATATCTCTATCTGGGGTTTACTAATGTCATCTCGCCCACATCGAGAAAAGGTAGTCCAAACCTTAAGCAAGGCTCATGTCCCCATCGATACTGCACCAGATGCATTGGCCAACATGATAGTTTTAGTAGAAGTTGACAATCAAATATCCTTCTCAGACAAAGACCTCCGCTCAGGTAGGGAAGCCCATATTGATGCCCTGCACATAACCGTTCAGGCCAAGGAAAATTAGATACCCTTGGTACTAATAGATAATGGATCCGCTCTGAATGTCTATCCATTAAAAACTGCGAGTTCCTTAGGATTTGGAGTTGCAGATTTCTTACCCTCCCGAACTATGGTCAGGGCATATGACAATGCCAGAAGAGAAGTATTGGGCATGATAAAGCTAGAAGTCACCATCGGGCCTGCCCCTTTTATGGTAGAGTTCCAGGTGCTCGATATTGCATCGAGTTTCAATTTGCTCCTTGGAAGATCATGGTTGCACCAAGCTCGAGCTATAGCCTCAACCTTATATCAGATGTTGCGATTTCCTTATAAAGGGGGAATAGTCACCATTAAAGGAGAAATGGCTGAAAAGAATATCAAGCCGATATGTGGGATTGAAGAAGAAGAAGAGGTGTCTTTATCCGGTTTTGTTTTTGAATCTATCAGTACCATAATCATAGATAAGCCCATTACGAGACCCCCTTATTATGACCCATTTGGCAATTCGTCGATTATGAGCATTATGGGAAAGATGAAATATTTTCTGATTATGGGGTTAGGAATGAGACAGCAAGGAGTGTTAGAGGTCCCTAAAATTTCGAGTGTTGTGCCTCCTTTTGGTTTGGAATACGTTCCAACTCCGGCAGAGCTGGAAGAGCAAAAGGTGAAGAACCAAGCTAAGGCAGCAGCCCGCAAGAACAAACGGGAATGGGATTTTCCCATGACTCCATACTTCAAAACACTGTATGGATACTTTGTGAAAGAAGAAGAAGACTTTCCCTTTTGCGGCTTCTCTAAACTATGGATGTGTAGCATCACAAAGACCAAAAAACCGGGATTTGAGCTATTCTTTGACTGTTATCCTGAAGAGATAAGGGAGGAAGAAGAGGAAGAAAAGAGGAGGATAGACGAAGACGAGGACTTTGGTTGTAGGCATCTCTTTGGGGAGGGTGGGATTGCTTGAGGATTTGTGTGTTGACTTTTGCAGAGTACTTAGTTGAGAGTTTAATAAGCCAATAGGCAAGTTTATGTTGTGTTTTGTTTCAATAAAAGAGGCACTCTTTCTGTTATTTCAATGATGTCTTTTTACATATATGGTTCAAGTGAATATGGTGTGTTGGACAAACTCCCCAAAGTATCTGAACGTTAATCTAAAGATGGAACATTGATGATAACAATAATAATCTTGACAAAAAACCCAATCAAATAGAGGTCTTTGATCAAGCCATTTGAGCAAGAAAAAAAATTCTTATCCGAAGAGACAAAACAACAGACCGAAGAAGAGAACTACGTGAGCCTGATCTCGTGAACCTAAAAAAAAAAAAGGCCATGAGTACGTAGGAAGCCCAACAAGGGTTCGGTTCCATTATTATCATTGATAATCTAAAGATTGACAAAAGAAAAAGGGAGTTTGTTCACTCATTTATTCGCATGCATTGTAAGTGTAAAGAGATAGCTGTTGGAATGAGGTTTAATCCTTCTTGCGCCTTTTTCAACTTGGAGCGCCATCCCTGCCGTTCTTCTCTTCGACTAGACGATTGGGCAATCCAAAGCCTGGGGGCACCAACTCTTCTAAGAATGCTTCTCTCATCAGACGCAAGGACCTCTCAGTATCAGCCACATCCTCTTTCAGCCACTCTGAATATGCCAATGAGGGATGTGTCTCGAAATGACCACAAGTACCTTCTCTCAAGGCCAGAGCCCAACACCCTTTGATGACTTTTAGAGCAGCCGCCTCCATGGGTCCTGTGGTAGGAGTTGGGATAGTTGATGGAACTACATGATTTATGCCGAATTATCTCAGGATCATGTTCGGACGATAGTATGTGGATTTCTCTAGACCCGGGAGTGGGACCCAATCCTTGCATAAAGTACAGATGACTCTTGCATCCCCAACCACCTGCAATACCACGTGATTTGTGCACCTGTGAGATCCCTCATGAAGATGGTCCAATCCCGAATGGTGTAGAAGAAGACGGAATAACCACGACGAATGTAATTCGAAGGATTGGTTTGAGGCCGTTCAATCAAGGTGAGATGTTCACACAACCACATCTGAAAAAGTATGAAGAATTAGCATGATAACGATGATACTTCGAGAATCAGAGTGGGAGAACTTATACCTGAAGCAAGAGGGGAGAGCCGAACATAAGAGCTGAGGGATCGTCCACCAGTTTGTCTAGACAATGGAGGGTTTTGCCTAAAATCATTGGAGTAAGGCTTTTTTTGTTAAAAAGTTCAGCCACCAAAGCACTGATTCGGAGAGGACAAGCACCGGGGGAGCCAACTAAAAGAAATTCATGTATCATAACAAGGGCAAGAGCATGGTTTTGTTTTCTCTCCATTCGGCATCACACTCCCCCAGATGATGTTCCGAACCACCAAGGAAATATTGGTCAACGATTTTCAATAAGTCAAGACAGTTGTGCTGATCCAGGAGAAAACTAAGTTGCCCATCAACCAAGAAAAGAAATTTACTAACCTCTTTCAGGACAGGTTTTGCAAGAGAAACCATGGCAACTTTGCTTATGAATTTTGCACCCATGAACGTGTTGAATTCATCAATAGAAGGACAAAGCTCCATCATGTCTTGACTGAAGCGAAAAACGCAACGACTCTTGTCCCAGAATTTTGCAGCAGCACGAATCAAATTCTCCTCCACCGCCATGCCACGAAGTTGGAACAATGTGGAGAGTCCCAGCACCGCAAAACTAAGACGGCATGTGCGGGGCACGCTCGCCATCCATTGAAGCACCTTGGCATGAAAATTCTCACTCATGTTTGTTTTGAATGTGTGTTGAAGGGATTCCAAGGTTTATGAGTGTCTTTAGGTGTCCCAGAGTTGTATTTATAGTGTTTTGAGAAGAGAGGACTCGTGAAAAACCCTAAAGCCCAAACCCAAAAGCCAAAAAAAAAAGGAAAAAAGATGAAGACCCGGGAACTATGACCGCCAGCACGGGCGGTCATGACGAGAAGATCGCCACGTCTGGCGGTCATCCATACAAGACCGCCGGATGGTGGCGATCATCCCTCCTCACGACCGCCCGACCAGCACTATTCACCCGAAAAAAATTTCCGAAAAAATTCCAGAAAATTGAGAGAGGAAGAAAAAAAGGGAAAGAGAGAATACGAAAGAAAGGCGAGGAAAACATGTGTATATATCACTTAAGGGGCATTTTATGATCTTTTACTTGAATTTACAATGATATGTGTTATAACGAGTTAGACGTGTATTTTGCTTTAGAATGATGAGTCTTTTTGTGATGAGCCTATTCTCTGGACGATTGCCTTGAATAAGGGAGGATCCGAGGGATCCGCGAACATGTTCATCTAGACCAGCTGGGACCAAGGACATGTACCCCTAAGATAGAAGTAGGGTGGATGAGAGTTGTCGGGGACAGATACCCCATAGATGAAAGTAGAACCAATGAGGGTCGCCAGGGGCAAATGCCCCTAAGATAGAAGTAGAATTAATGAGAGTCATTAGGGGCAGATACCCTTAAAAGTAGAGTGGATGAAGACGTTGCGAGATAGATATCCCAGGGATGTTGTCCTAACATAGAGGAGCACCGAGACGATGTAGACGAACCACGGGATGATTCCCGTTAGCTCTTGGGACCAGGAAAATCCCAAGACTCCCGAGGTGAGATGAGATCCTCACGGGAGGGCGACAATATCCCTAGTTAACATAGGTGAGATGATCCTAGTTAGTAAAACCCCTGCAGAAGGGAGATAATGTCCTTAGTTAGCAAAACTCCCGCAGAAGGGAGATAATATCCTTAGTTAGCAAAATCCCCACGGGAGGGTGATAATATCCTTAGTTGGCAAAATCCTCACGGGAGGACGACAATATCCCTAGTTAACATAGGTGAGATGATCCTAGTTAGCAAAACCCTCGCTGGAGGGAGATAATATCCTTAGTTAGCAAAACCCCCGCAGGAGGGAGATAATATCCTTAGTTGGTAAAATCCTCACGGGAGGGCGACAATATCCCTAGTTAACATAGGTGAGACGATCATAGTTAGCAAAACCCCTACGGGAGGGTGATAATATCCTTAGTTGGCAAAATCCCCACAGGAGGTTGATAACATCCTTAGTTGGCAAAAGCCTCACGGGAGGGCGACAATATCCCTAGCTGGCAAAATCCTCATGGGAGGGCGACAATATCCCTAGTTAGCAAAATCCTCACGGGAGGGCGACAACATCCCTAGTTAGCATGGGTGAGATGATCCTTTGTTAATGACTTTTGGGACCAGAAAAATCCCAAAAGAAACCCCGAGATGAGATGATTCTCGGTAGCTCTTGGGACCAGGAAAATCCCAAGAGATGAGATGAGTCAATCACAAACCTCGGGATGAGATGATTCTCGAGGTGGAGCATGTGATGCCCCAACCATTGGTCCATAAAACTCACACTCGTTATCCAAATTTGGTTGTACCTTCCTTGCGTTGCTTCGTTTTTAAGTTTTAAAGACTCACCAACGAGGGGCATCTGTGAACACCCAAATTTGACCCGTGAAAATTATATTGAGATTAGACTCCAAACATGTCTGAATCATAAGATTGATGAGTTAGACTTGGGTTGAAGCATGAATGGGGTTTAATTTTAGTGAAATTTATACATTATAGTAACTAAGGCTTTTATATGCCTAGGATTAATGAGATGATTTAATCATAGGATATGTTAAGGACTAAATTGCTAAAATGTATTTTATCTCATTAAGTTTGGGCTTGTTTATTTATTAAACCCAATTATATTTATTTTTGGGTTGAAGATAAATGTAAGGGTCCAATTTAATAAGGTATGGACTTTTCTTCAAAGTTGCACAACCCATTAACACCTTGCTTGCAGACAAATTTAGCTTTGATTTTTGTGGAAAATCAGAGTTAAATCATTCCTTAATAGCAAGAATGTTTTTGGTATGATTTTGGCTTAAAATGAGGAATCAATGTGTAATTAGTCAATTAGGAGATGATTGAGGGGAGTAGTAATTAAGAAAGCAGAGGATTCTGAGCAGTCTAGGGGTTAATTACGCGGTAGGATCAATCAGGGAGGAATTAGGGGAGAATCGTGACCGAAAAAAGAAAAGAACGGGTGAGACGCGCAGGTGCAGGCGGTCATCTCTGGATGACCGCCGGGCCTGGACGGTCTTCCACCCATGACCGCCCGGCCTGGCTGTCATCCATAGGCTAATCGCCGGCCCTGGCGGTCATGCACCCTCAGAAACGCGTTTTCTCCCCAATTTTCGCCCGTAATCTGATTCTACTCGGTTTTGGCCCAGATTTTTGGCCATTACCTTGATCATTAAGTTGGTCCACGCCCCTAGGCTACCCAGAACACTATAAATATGACCCTCCTCTCGCATTTCAAGGGACACACATTCTATTACACAAACACTCTTCACAATGCTTTGAAGCTTGGAGAAACTCTATCTCTCCAAGCTTAGGAGATAGTTCCATACGCAAAACTCTGGCAGAATTTCGTGGGTAGCATCATCCATTGAAGGTAGTGAAAGGAGAAAATCAAGAAGAACCCCAAGATTGAGTTGAGGAGTGGGAGGAAATTGTGTAGGAGGCACAACCCAAACCAAGGAGCTAGAGGAGGGCTACAAGAGGTAATCCTAATCCCTTTTTGTCTGACCAATTATTGTTGAGAAGCTGATGTTGATGATGATGTGATTGCTATAATGCCATGTCAAGAACTATGTGGGCTTTGAACCCGGTCGCCGGGGTACGTAGTTGGTTTCTAGTGGTGGAAACTCAAGCCCAATCTTCTTCTTCTCCCCTTTCTTTTCAATACTCTGTTATTACGTGTTTTGGTGTTCACACTTGCACACTTGCACAAGGCATACATAATCTATTAATTGCACAAAGTTTCACCCCAACATTTATGGGTGCCTAACACCTTCCCATCCATGACGAATCCCCGGGTCCAGCATCTTTGGTTCGTTATCCAGTTGCCTAAATGGAGTCGCATGAAGGGTTTTTCCCAAGTTTTTGTCCCTCAATAAAATTTGGGTGGAGACTCCAAAGATGTTGGATGATGGTTATGAAGAAGGTGTGAAGGAAAGGTGAATAGGCCCAAGTGATTTTGGGTCGGGTATTCACACTCACGTCCAACCAAGGAAATGAAGTCCTGGAGTGAAGTTGAAATAAAGAAAACTAAACTAGATGCCCAAGCAAAGAATGCACTCCTTTGTGGCATCAGTCAAGCCGAATTTGAAAGAGTTAGATCAAGCGAAAAAATGCATGAAATTTGGAGTACTCTATGCATTTCGCATGAAGGAACCAACCAAGTCAAAGAGTCAAAGATGAATCGGCTGTTGAGAGTGTTTGAGCTGTTTCAATTGTTGCCTGATGAAACAGTACAAGAACTTGACACAAGATTCACCATCTTGTGTAACAACTTGGCTTGTCTTGGTAAAATCCTTACAAACATGGAGAAGGTGACAAAATCCTCAGATCACTTCCCTCTGAATGGGAACCAAAGGTTACTGCTAATGAGGAAGCCAAAGACATGAACACTCTCACTTACAATGATCTAATGGGAAGCCTCATTGTCCACGGGTCAAAATTTAAAGAAAAACCAAAGAAAAAGAAGGACATAGCTCTCAAGTCTTTACATGAGAGTGATTCGGAAAGTGACCATGATGTTGCTTTGATTACAAGAAGATTTGTCAAGTTTCTGAAAAAGAAAAATCAGAAGGGAAGAAACTTTAGAGGAGTGAAAATTGATGAATCAAAGAAAGAGCAACTTTTGTGCTTTGGTTGTAATCAATCCGGGCACATCAAGGCCGAATGTCCCAACATAAAGAAATCCAAGTTTGTCAACTTCAAGAACAAAGGGAAGAGAGCAATGGCAGCTTGGGATGACCTGGATTCAGATAATGAATCGGATGAAGAGGAATTGGCAAATCTTTGTCTTATGGAACAAGAAGAAAAAGAGGTCAATTGGGATGAGTGGGTATTTGATAGTGGGTGCTCAAGACATATGACGGGTGATATGTCCAAGTTCTCATCCTTGAATCCGAGAAGTAAAGGTTCGGTCACCTTCGGTGACAAATTGAAAGGAAAGGTATTGGGTATTGGTAATATCGGTAAGGATCCAACTATTGAGCATGTGTTGTTGGTTGAAAATCTAAAATTCAATTTACTTAGCATTAGTCAGCTGTGTGACTGTGGATGCAAAGTAATTTTTGAGTCTAACAAGTGCTTAGTAACTAACAATGATGATAACTGAACTTTGCTTGTCAGTAAAAGGCAAGGAAACTTGTATTACATTAATATGTGTGATGTTACTAATCCAAAAAACAAGTGCTTAAATGTTAGTACCGAAACAACTGAACTTTGTCATAGAAGATTGGGCTTGCACATCATGAGCTTATTGCAAATCTTCAAAACAAGAAACTTGTGAGGGGACTGCCTATGTTGAAGTTTGAAAAAGAGAAGGTATATCACTCATGCCAAATCACAAAGCAATTCAAAAGCTCATTCAAGCCTAAAAAGTGCATCTCCATCATTATACCACTTGAACTACTACACATTGATTTCTTTGGACCTATTAAAGTGGTAAGTCCTGGAGGTAAGTGTTACACTTTTGTTATTGTTGATGACTACTCTCGTTTCACATGGGTCATCTTCCTCTCACAAAAGGACCATGCACTTTGTGAATTTGCTTCCTTGATAAGAAAACTTCAAAATTGAAAAGGTTATAAATTAGCCAAGATTAAGAGTGACCATGGTGTTGAATATGATAACCTAGTCTTTGATCATTTTTGTGATGAACATGGTATTGAGCATACATTCTCGGCTCCTAGAACTCCCTAAAAAAATGGGGTAGTAGAAAGGAACAACCGAACTCTACAAAAAATAGCTAGGACAATGTTAAATGAACAATCTTTGCCAACTTACTTTTGGGCTGAAGCAGTAAACACTGCTTGCTATATCCTAAATCGTGTAACAATTAGATCACAACTAGAGAAAACTCCATATGACCTTTGGCATGATAGAAAACCAAACATTAGCTACTTTAAGGTTTTCAGGTCATAGTGCTTTATACTAAATACTAAGGACTCTTTAGGAAAGTTTAATACTAAATCTGATGATGGTGTGTTTCTTGGATACTCAACTAGGAGTAAAGCATATAGGGTTTACAATAAAAGAACTCTTATAGTTGAGGAATCAATACATGTTGTATTTGATGAATTTGTGCAAACTAACAATGGTGTTGATGATGAGAATGTGCTTAGCCAGGAAAAACAACCAGGAGAAACAACCAGGAGATATCCTTGTTGATATGCTTGAAAAATCTACTGAGATTGAAAAGGAGGAAGAAGTGTCAATTGCAAATGCAATTCAAAATGAACCCTTTCACAATCTACACCATCTGCTATTCGTGACGTTTCGGCATTGAAAGTGCCAAAAGGACTTTCAACCAGTGATATTATTAGAGATCCATCATAGGGGGTAACTACAAGAGCCTCCCTACATAATCTGAATTCTCATCAGGCTTTTCTGTCATAAATTGAGCCCAAAAACATAAATGATGCCATTAATGATGAAAATTGGGTGATGGCAATGCAATAAGAACTCAACCAATTTGAGAAAAGTGATGTTTGGGAATTAGTTCCTAGACCCACCAATTATCCAATAATTGGAACCAAATGGGTATTTAGGTTCAAATTGGATGAGGCTAGAAATGTGACAAGAAGCAAAGCTAGGCTTGTGGCACAAGGCTACAACCAAGAAGAAAGAATTGACTTTGATGAGACCTTTGCACCCGTAGCTCGCCTAGAGTCCATTCGGATGCTACTTGCATATGCATCCTATAAGTCCTTTAAACTCTACCAAATGGATGTAAATAGTGCCTTTCTGAATGGTGAAATTATGGAAGAGGTGTATGTGGAGCAACCTCCCGGATTTGAGGACTATGAGCATCCAAAACATGTCTATAAGCTCAAAAAGGCTCTATATGGACTCAAACAAGCTCCAAGGGCAGTATGACAGGTTAAGTACATTTCTTCTCTCTCAAAACTTTGTCAGAGGTAAAGTTGATTATGAACTCTCTGTGAAACACCAAAAGAATGACTTAATCATTGTGCAAAATGATTCTCTATGTCAAGATTTTGAAAAATTATTGCATAGTGAATTCGAGATGAGCATGATGGGGAACTGAACTTTTTTCTTGGATTCCAAATCAAACAATATGATGATGGCATCTTCATTGGTCAAACCAAATATACAAAGGAGCTACTCAAATGGTTTGGCATGTCAGACGCCAAAGTGAGCCCAACTCCTATGAGCACAACAACAAAGCTTGATAAAGATGAATCCAGTAAAGATGTGGACAATGAGAAATATAGAGGTATGATTGGAAGTCTCCTCTATCTTACTGCATCTAGACCTAACATTATATTTAGTGTGTGCTTGTGTGCTCGCTTTCAAACATGTCCTAAAGAATCTCATTTGAGGTCTATTAAAAGAATCTTTAAATACCTAGATGGAACACCCTCTCTAGGTCTTCGGTATCCCTAGGTTGAATCATTTAATTTAGTTGGATATTCTAACGCTGACTTTGCTGGATGCATGCTTGATAGAAAGAGTACTAGTGGGACATGCCAATTCTTAGGAAATTCACTAGTTTCTTGGTCTAGTAAGAAACAAAATTCAGTGGCTACATCAACAAACGAGGCAGAGTGTGTAGCTACAGGATCTTGTTGTGCACAACTTCTTCGGATGAAACAAACATTACTTCACTATGGTTTGAAGTTTGATGCTATACTAATTTTATGTGATAGTTCTAGTACCATAAATTTGACTAAAAATCCTATTCAACACTCAAGAACTAAACACATAGAAATAAGGCACCATTTTATTAGAGATCATATGCTTAAGAAAGATACAACACTTGATTTTGTCACAACCGAGAGGTAGCTTGCAGATATATTCACAAAACCCTTAAAGAAAGAACAATTTGTAAAAATTCGGTTGGAGCTTGGTATGTGTAATGCACCTTAAATTTAAGGACATCCAGGTATGTTTTTCTGATTATTTTGAGCATATAACATGCATTCAAAATACACACATATCACTTAGAAAATCTGAGCTATGATGTGCCTAAAAAGGATGGGCTAGAAGTCTACGCAAAGTGGGTTAATGGTCAGAAAAGGAATCTGGACGATTTGGCTTCTACAAGACCATTATGTCAAAAGCTGTAAGAAAAGGATTAAAATAATGTCACGGGTCTGACATCGTGCAAGTGGGTTGAAAAGCGACTATAGTAACTCTCGGGTGGTGAGCCTGACTGTCTGTCGTGATTACCGTTACCTAATGGTCTAAAGGGTTGAGTGTTATGGTGGTAATAAAATCCCTTCTAACCGTTGGACCTAAAAGGAAACCCAACTCCACTACTTAAACCTCTTGCCTTATCCACCCTCATTCCACACCTATTTTCTCGCCATCACTACCATTAAAACATTAGTTACCAGATATGGGTAGAACTAAGACTCCTTCTAACACTCTTACAGCTGAAAACCCTATAATTCTTCCACCAGTTCCTACTACCTCAAAGACTTCTACTACACGAGTCATAAGACATACAAAACCTCCTCCATCAACTCCCTCCACAAGACCTCCAAACACGTTACCAAAACCTCTAAGAAGCGAAAACACTCTTCTCCAAAGATGTCTTCCACCTTTTCAAACCCACCTGCACCAATCACTGACCAAGAGGCTGCAAAAACTCTTGCAAATATCATAGCCTCCACAGATGAGTTCCTATCCCAGATTAGAATTCCTCCACACCTCACTGATCCTATTGAGCAGACAAAATTTCATACTTTAAAGAAAAAATCCATGATTGATCACTTTGTGAAGGAACTCAACCTTGAGAAGCAGGCTAAGGCACTTGAGCTTGTTCAAAAGCAACCCTCACTCATTGACCTTCCTCTTGTTGACAATCCTTCAACAACCCAGAATATTTTTGAGGTTCCTCTGAACCCTACCACTAAAAATCAACCTGAGAACCCTAGGAATTCCTCTGACAAAACAATCTCAGAGAATGATACCCCCTTAGCTCAAAAATACCCTGCCAAAAGAGCCAAAACCACCTCAGCTCAAAAACAGAAGGCTCCTTCAAGACGTGAAAAGCTTATGGCATCTGCGATGTCAAAACGGAATCTTCGCAGCAGCACTCAAGAACTGCGGTTGAGAGGTCCAGTGTCTAGGAAAGGAAAAGCAAAAATTGTATATGAGGTTATTGGGTCTGATGATGATGAGGAGGAGGATGAGGAAATTCCAGCTATAATGCTTGAGGGAGTCACATGAGACACACCTCTTGTTGCTCCAATTGAAGAAGTTGGTTCTGGGAGTGAAGAATGTTATGAGCCTATTGTGAAGTATGTTAGCAAGCCTGGGAAATTGTCTAGGTCAAAAACGAAGGCAAAGGAGATCGCTGAAGATGCAAAGGACCCCACTGGAATTGTGGATAACAAATTCAAATTCCTGAAATCTGTTAGAACCTATCTCTTCATGGTTCACTTATTACAGGTTTTGATAAATGACAAACCAAGATCATAACCAAGATGAAGCAAAAAGAAATCAAGCAAACAAGTACTCAACCAAAGTGATCAAGAATTCAAGTGAAGATATGATCAAGAGTTGAAGTGCAAAGAAGAGCAAGAGAAGTTAGGACCCATTTGTACAAGGTGAAACACTCAACTTCT